>CM055440.1:1744816-1970144 GCA_029228465.1 Salix viminalis | reverse complement strand
ACTGGTCAACCTCCTTCAAATAATGAGATCAATTTAAGCATGGAAGAAGAATACTAGATTTTATTATATAGTGATTGAATTATGCTGTATTTAATTGACTATTTATAACACTTTTCTTTTCCACGATTTACCATAGAAATGACTGTAATGATTCGTTTAGCAGTGCAAATAGTAGAGCTTTTCAATGCAATGGTATAAGAAAACTCTCCCATCGAGAAAAGGACAGTCAACTAATGTGAAGTTTTTTCAATTTTGCAAAATGCATCTCTCTTCTTCTTCCTTTTTTCTAAAAAAAAATAGCATCTCTTCTTAGCTTGGCACCCAAGGCCAGAGCACCTCTTAAGTTTCGCCTAAAAGAAGGCAAAATCTGTCCTTCAATAAACGGAAAGGAGACTGCTTTGAAGTTTCTTCATTCTTACAACCAGCATCTCTTTATTATCAACCATCTCTTCTTTGCTTCGTATCCAAGCCTACTACCATATTCTTATGAGGAATAAGAAGAAGATTCCCAAGAACCTGCTCAAGCAGGAGATGCTTTCCATCAAGTTTTGAATGGACTTGCACGGAAATTGCCTCATGATAGAAGTGTTTACCTGAAGTCAGGTGAGAAGATCTTAAACTGGACTGCAGGCCCAGTCGGTGACCTGAAACCTTGGTAGCAGCTTCAACTAGACGCTTCTTGAAGAAATTCGTAGCAGCCTGCCCCTTAGTCCTGCCAACAAAGCTAGTTTAATCACGGTGGCTATTTCACAGAAAGTGTAAATCATGATTACTGATTCGGTTAGCTGGGCAGATATTAAAACTTTTTCTCGTTTATGAGATTGAATAAAGATATGATCTACTAATTAATCCAAGGCAGACACACAATAGTAGAAGATATCGGCCACATATCCAACCTTCCAGGAGTTCATTGCTCCCGCATCGTATTGCCAGAAAATCAGTTAGAAGATATAGTTTTCTGTCTTTCAAGTGTCCAAAAAAAAAAAAGAAAACACCGACATCAAGAAAAAGAGTAGCCAATTCAATCTTGCAAACTGCATCTTTTGACTATTTGGCATCTCTACTTTGTTTGGTACCCAAGCCAGTGCACCTTTAAGTTTCCCAAAAAAGTAGGGAATCTCTGTCCTTCAAGAAATGATAAGGAAACCAATGTAAAGTTTCTCAATATTTGCTTTGTATCCAAGCCGACCACCATATTCTAATGTAATAATGATTTCCAAAGCAGGTCACACAAGCTCTTAAGATTAAGATATTTTGAAGACATGAACAATGCTAGCAACACTATCTTTTAAATATGTTTATTTACATCATCATTAATTAATTTGCTTGCTAGCAACACTCGCTTCTTCTTCTTCTCATTGTAGAAGAGTTACCATGCTCAAAGTCATATTGATTGAATACTGTAGTGTTATTAATAAATGTTTATAACTCTTTTATTTTCATTAATGTACTTTCATAATTTGATGATTAAATTTATAAATCCTCGATGCCTTTTTAAAAAAATTTATACCATGCACGCATCTTTTTTATGAAACTTTTACGTTCGAGTCTTCAACCTTCTTCCAACAAAAATTAATCAAATATAACAAAAATGGTCATATCGCCTCTGCATATTGAAGTGAAAATAAAATTGAAGTTAAATAATTAAATATAGAAATGATTTTCAATGACTAAACAATGGAAAGGATTAATAGCTTGCATATATGTCAAATAATTGATAAAATGCACTACAGAGCAAATAATAAAAACCAGGTACATAGATTCGAGAGGTTGAGTATAAAGAACAAGCTAGAGATTGTTCAGTTGAGATCTCTTTTAGCTGCATTAACACACAAATAACAAGTAGAGGCAACATTTCTAGGAGGTTTCTTAGCACAACATGATGATCAAGGGACAGATTAACCCTCAGTCAGAATAATAAGAAGATTTGCAAGAGTACTTGCTCCTTTTGTGTCCATAATTATTTAGGAGACCTAGCTCTTGATTCTTTGACCGTGATGAATAACAAGAGTAGTACTTTATTACCATGATTATTGGCGATGGAAATGTGCATTGCCTTTCCCTATCTAGCTAGAATCTCTTGAGAATGAAAATAATGGATAAACCTATTATCATACAAATAGAGAGTCCTTGTTTTAATCATCGAGAGGAAGACTATCCAAATTTCTGGAATTTCTCTATGTGTTTTGAAGATGCAAAAAATCCACTAATGCAAGGCAGAAACGTATTAGCAGTAAATGGTAGTGACATATTCAAACCTTCAGGATGTTTAGTTCTCTAACATCATATTCATATTGATATTCGGAATTCCTTGAAATGTCCAAAAAAGCTTTGTATATTGTATCCAGAAAAGAAAAGGGAGAAAAGCAACTAATTTAAGGTCTCTTCATTCTTGCCGCATCGGCATCTCTTCATTGCTTTGTACCCATGCCAAGTACCCAATTCTTGCTTGTACATGTAAGTATGGTTTGCAAAAGCTAGTCAAGCAAGCTCTATATAAGTTAAAAGAGATATATTAATTTGTAATGCATCCCATACCTTTTATTTGCATGCCGCAGAAACTCCTATTTTATAATACCTTACCCAAAACCTACTGCAAAATTCTTTCTCATAAAAGTCTTTTCACCATTCATTTTAAGAGATTGTTTCAAAGATATCCACGTTTACTTTTCCATCTTACAAAATAGTTTTTTCAAGGGTTGATCGAGAGAACTAGTTTCCACAGTTGAGGAAAAGATAACGATGCTCAAAAACTTGCCTGAAGAAGTCTTAAATTTATGGAACAATTGGGAGATTCGAGGAATGGTTTTGCTTAGTCTCTTACTACAAACCATCCTCATCATATCTGGTCCTCTGCGAAAGACCATTGCCAGATTCTGGATCAGGATTCTCGTTTGGTCTGCATACCTCTCAGCAGACATGGTGGCAACTGTTGCACTGGGTAATCTAGCCACGAGCCAAGGAGATTCATCATATGACGGTTCAAAGAAAGCCAACAATTCCATCCAGGCATTTTGGGCACCTTTTCTGCTCCTGCATCTTGGTGGCCCAGACACAATCACTGCATACTCGATTGAAGATAATGAATTGTGGTTAAGGCACTTACTTGGTCTTGTAGTCCAAGTCGGGAGTGGCTTTTTATGTCTTCTCAAGGTCTTGGGGTGGCGATATCCTCCAATTCATAGCGATCCCGATATTCATTGCTGGCATTACAAAGTACTCAGAGAGGACTTGGGTGCTCTGGTCTTCATGCTCGAAGAGTTTGAGAAACTCTTCTCTCTCAGATTTCAGGAGTTCTGTATGAACGTACGAGAAATCTAGAAAGTGATGAACAGAGAGAATATCTTTGTCAAGCTTACACTTTTTTTCATATATCCAAGTTTACAATGCAGGATCTTGCCCCTGGCTATTGGGATCTAACACTGAGCCATTTCAGGTTTTCCAAAAACTCGGCAGACAGTGCCTTCAAGGTGGTGGAGGTTGAGCTCGGATTAATATATGATATGCTTTATACTAAAGCGCCCCTGATTTACTCCTGTTCTGGAATCATTCTTCGTTGTATCAGCTTTGTGCTCTCTGTTACGGCGTTTATTATCTTCCAAGTCAAGATTGAGAAGCATGCCTACTCATCGATCGACGTTGCAATCACGTATTTATTGCTTGCGGCCTCTGTTTTTCTCGAGCTTTATGCTTTTTTATGCCTTGTTCTCTCTGACCGGACAATGATTTGGTTGCTTGATAGAGGGAACGCCTTGACGAGTGCAATTTATTCTCGGCTAAGGAAGTTAACTACAAGCAAGCGATGGTCGAGATCCATATCACAGTATAATCTGATAAGGGTCTTTGCACTGAAAACAAAGCCACTTAAATGTTTGAAATTGGTGGGAATCGATGAAATGATGAGGCAAATGCATGTGAATCGGAAAGGCTTGAATGGTGGACTACAAAAAATTTATTTTCGAACATCTTTTAAAGAAAGCTGAGGAGATGAAGGAAAATTTTAATTTATTTGATAAAAAATGGAGAAGTAAAATAATCGGTCAGAGGGGAGATGGTGTGCTAGAAAGAGAGGGACAGTTAAAGAACTTCAAGTGGTGCACAACTGAAGTAGAATTCAGTCGGAGCATTCTTATTTGGCATTTCGCAACAGAGATTTGTTATCACAAAACTATAAATGTTGATAAAGATGATGCAAGTAATGTCTCCACAAGCAAATGCTTATCTGAGTACATGATGTATCTTTTGGTGATAAGACCAAATATGCTCTCCAAAGGATTCGGTGAGGAGGGATATCTAAATACTTTGAGGGGAGCAAGCGTTATGAGGATATAATTAAGTCCTACATGTGTTTTCACCTGGGTATGAGAGAGTTTCGAAAAGGGAATGGAAAACAGACAAGGACTCAGTGGTAGATGGTGGGCCCGTGCTCGCCAAGCAATTACTGGAGTCAATATCGGAAAGTAAGAAGCGATGGGAGATGATAGAAGAAGTTTGGATGGAAATGCTGACGTACGCAGCAGCTCATTGTCCATGGAAAGAACATGCTCATGCACTGAGAAGAGGTGGAGAGTTACTCACTCATGTCTGCTTTCTTATGCTCCATCTTGGTTTGAGCCAACAGTATGAATACAATTCATCTGAAGAATATTGGGTAAGTATACCAAAAACATTTCTCAAGTACATTGGTAGATAGATACTACATTTTTTTTAAGTGTCATAATAAAACAATAAATCGGATCATTTCAATTTAGATATATTATTTTGGAAATTCCATTTCAATGTTTTTATTTCATTTTCTTCATTTTATTAATAAATAAAGTGTTTTTCAATTGAATGTCATTTAATTTAAAACAGATGACTAATGATTTGTATAAATAAAGTTATAATTTTTCTATCTTACTCCCTTATCCTCAACTGACATATTAATAATATTTTAGAATGAATTATTAATATTAGATATTGCTTTTGACTAATTGAACTTCATGTTTCCCTGCAATTTTCAACAACAAACAAAAAGGCGCCGGCACGAAAGTTACTTGGAGAGGTATATACCAATTTTCTTTCATTATCTTTTTGTTTTTACACAGAACAACGCAAAACAAGTTTTTATTTGATAATAATGCATGAATAATTTGTCGAGTCCAAAGGTAAAAATTAGACTTTTTTTTATTTGTAATACATCATGGAAAAAAGTTCTTGATAAAACATTATTATCATTTTTGTTAAATTTAAAACATTCAAATCAAATTGGATGATAATGATGTGATGTAGGAAAAGAAATAAAGAACTTATTATTTTATTTCTCTCATTTAATTCAAATCATTTAATTTAAAATAAGATTGAGAAGAAAAAATTGGAGGTTTACTTTCTACTTCAGTGACTTATCTTCACTAGCCCCTTATATGTATATTAATTGAACTTAACAATTTACATTAATTGAACTTAACAATTTAGAATTGCTTTGTTGTAAAGCCATATAGATTTTTCCTTTTTTCCGTGAAATGACATTTACTTTTTGTTTTGAATATTGGATGAATATTATTTTTACCCTTATAAATAAGGAATGTTCCACTTCCATCTCAATAATTTAAAATCTTCCAATTTACTCTATAGTTTGTTTTTAAACATTTCCATTTTTTCCTTTTTTTTTAATTAACTAACAAGACTTTTAATTTTCCTTTCGTATCTCTTTTACTTCCTCTCAAATCCTCATATATGTTAGTTTATGCCATAATAACATGTAAAAACATTCCAAGAAATAAAAATTGAAAACAAGTAGTCAGCTTTTTAACGGTTAGGGTAACATGGGTAATTTTAAAAACTAGACAAATAATATTGGAAAAGCTTAAACTATAGGAGTAGAGAAAGAACAATAATTAATCTATAGTGACAAGAATAAAATTTTTCCAAATAATATTTTTTTCTGTATCATATTTGTCATTCAATGTTGATTTTAAGCCTCTATACAAAATAAATTATTCATTTTAGGGCAAGTTATATGGCTATAAATCACCATTAGAGACACCTTGCATGGTTGCTTATAAATTCTACACTTGCTTTCACATACATCAAAGCTAGTTCTCAATTCTCCAACTTATTGTTATTGGAGTTGGACCTTTAATGAAGATTCATATGCTTTGTTTTCTAGTCTATTTCTCCATTAAAAAGTACATCGCCAGTTAAATAAAAAAAACTAAAATACTTTACATCCATCTCATAAAATTAATCTTAAATAATACTCAAATATATAAAACTAATCAAATTATGTTGGATATATATTGATAGAATTAAAAATATATATAATAAATTATTTACATCATTTTATATCTAGTTTTTTTCAAAGGAAAAGACAAATTTAAGACTTTTCAATTTCTCAAGTTTTACACTCTGATACTCTTTGCTTCCACCAAATTCAATGACCAAAGCCTTTAATACTCTCGTTGAATGTCTAACCAATAATCAATTTTTGATGCCATGTTAATGTTTTGTTGTTTTATTTTCAAAAAATACATTTTCTTCATCTACACATCATTCAAACAACATGTAAATATAACAAGATTGCACTTAATTTACTACCAAACTTTAATCACTTAATATCAGGAAATTAGTCAATTTACCTTCATATATTTTTGAATTAAAAATGAAATTGAAATTCATGAAAATCCTAATTTTAATTATCATGCCATGTGTTATTATGTAATTAGACGAAGAATCACATTTTGTTTCCTTATAGTAGATGGGCACTACATGCACCAAATTGTTCTTATGACATTATAGCTCAATTTATTGTCATATATGGGTCTAGTCAATATTCATGCCTTTTAAGAAAATTTTTGGAATAAATTATTAATATTAAATATTTGCTTTTATTAACTGTTGATTACTTTAATTTCTTACAATAAATCGAATGATGTTTCACTGCAATTTTCAACAAAAATGAAAAGGAGGACATGGAATACTATAACAGGGCCATGACCAAATATTTGGAGGGTACTGAAGACTTGTCAAGGTTAAGTCCCGATGAGGTATGATACCAATTTTCTTTCACAATCTTTTTACTTCTACACAACACAGCGCAACACTAGACTTTGTTTTCCAATAATGCATGAATGTCTTGTCAAGTTTTTAAATCAGGAGGAAATAATTATAGATTTCTTATTCTACAAGTAATAAGAAATTATTTTTTTATTTTATTTCTCTCACTAAATTCAAATTATTAAATTCAAAATGAATGATTAAATTTAAAATATAACTGGTAAAAATATATGACTCTTCTAATTTATAAATAAGAATGAGAAGAAATAATTGGAGGTTTGATTTCTATAAAAATTGACTTATCTTCCCTCCTTTTTATGCATATTAATTGAAATAAATAGTTTAGCATTGTTTTATTGTAAAGCCATATAGATTTTTTCCTTCTTGTTGTGAAATGGTAGTTACTTTTTATTATTTTATTTCTCTCACATAATTCAAATCACTAAATTTAAAATATGAATAGTAAATATGTGAGTATACAAATTTAAAAATAAGAGTAAGAGAAAGAATTAAAATTTTAATTTCTATCTTATTAACTTATCTTCATATAAAAAAAACTAACAATTTAGCTTTGCTTTTATGTAAAGCCATATAAAAAATTTCCCTTTTTCTATGAAATGATGATTATCTTTGTTTTGAATATTGGTTGAACATTATTATCATAAAATACTAAAAATAATTAATTTGATGTTTTTTAAGGTAAATAATTTTCTTAAGAAAATATATAAATAAAAATTATTATATGTCATAAAAACACTAAAAATTTTGAAAAAAAAATAAAAACTCAAAAACCAATTTTAAACAATAAGCTTTTGAACGATTAGGGTAACATTAGTAATTTTAAAAACTAAAGGTATATTATTGAAAAAGTCTAAAATATACGAGTATAAGCATAACATTAACTAATCTCTAGAGACAAAAATAAAATTTACCAAATTTTTTTATATAAAATTGTTTCAAGATAATATTGAAATACCATATGTACATTTGTTTTTATCTTGTATTGCTTAAGTTCTTTCACCACACATTCTTTTATTTAAAAAAGGTTTCACTTAATTTGCCTACTTCAAACATGCATATAAAACAAGATTATTGCAAACTTCAATCAATTAATATAAGGAAATTAGTCAAATCACCTCTATTTATTGAAATAAAAAAAAATTGAAATTCATGAGACTCTTAATTTGCATATATTAATAAAATATTCGTTAATTACTCATGCCAAGTTCCATCATTGCTATTTTGAAGGAGGTAAAACATCTTAAAGAAATTATAGCAGATAAAGACCGAGAGCTTGAGCAATTTCGATCTTTTTTTACTGCATCAAAGATTGTAGAAGCTAAAGATCGAGAGCTTGTGCAAAAAGAGCGAGAGCTTGATCAATTTCGATCTTGTTTTACTGCATCAACTTCTCATCAAAGAATTGATTCACTTCCAAGAAGTTTGGCAGCACAAACTGATAATCAAGAGACTGGTCAACCACCATCAAAGAATAATGAGATCAGTTTATGTATGGACTAAAAGTACTAGCTTTCTTCCTATGATGTGTTCATAATTATTTAAGTGGATTATCTTAAATAAATAAGTTTAAGTAATTCTTCCTCATCCCAAAAGCATGAGGAAAACATTTGTGTTTGTTATTTAAATCAGCGGAAGAATAAAAATATTAATTTATTAATGTCCTAATTGCTTCTGAAAAAATGAGCGTTTTGTTTTAGTTCCAAAAGAGTTTGAGATAGATAAAACAGAAATGTTATTAGTTGTAAGAACAAAAAAACAAACAAAAAAAAAGACTTCTTATATTTGTCTAAAAGGAAGGGACAAATAAGAAGACAGAACCAAGTTAAATTAATTATCCAACTAGTTGTTTTTTGTTAAAAAAGTATAAGAAAAAAAATCTCTATTGAATGAGAGAATGAATTCTTTACCATCGTGAAAAAAAATATATCATTATTAATAATTAAAATAATAATTAAGAAATGAATAAAATTAATTTTGTGCTTGGTGTAAATATATTATTTAACACGTAACTGTTATGATATTTCAAAACTTTTTTTTTAATCAATTTTTCTCCCTAAATGTAATTGAAGTTAAACAATGTAGTCACAACATCCTCACCATCACCTTCTCTTCAAGCTACTTCTGACAACAAAGTTTTTTTGTCTAAAATCACTTTTATTTTCTCCTTCACTTGCTTCATAGAATCCAAAGTTTCTAGCATTTGCTACACCAAGATTCCCAATGCGTGCTAGTTGTAATTTTAAAATCCCTTAATGGATAAAATGGCTGAAATTTTGAGAGAATAGACTTTTTCAAGCTCTTGGAGCATGAAGACCTGAGCACCCATTTTTTGACAACCGATGAAAGGAACACGGAGTGATGAGTGGTTCACAAATGACTCAAATAATTAAACAGAAATTTGAATTTTCCAAATAATTATTTTGCAAAAACAGTTATAATTTTTTTTATCTAATAATTAAATCAGAATGGAATTTCTAAAATTTGATTTGATTTTTGTTTCACTAACGAGGTTGGTTTTGGATCCTATTTAAATGACTTTGTGTGTCATTTTTTTATTAGAGATGTATTATTTCGATTATTGTGTCCAGAACTTTTCTTTTCAAAGTTTTCTATAGGGCGAAAAAAGATTTGAGCTTGAGAAACCTCTGTTTTATCCTTTGCAATATGTTGTGTCAAGTTGGACTTATGCCTTCTAGTTTAATAAAGCACAAATTTAGTTTAATGAAGTACTGTTCTTTGAATATTCGTTCATTCATAAAATAATTTCGTCCTGGTGTTCATTTAAAGGTAATTGTTCATTTTAATTGCCTTGAACAGGCAGGGTGCCATGGAAGTCAACTCCGGCCAAGTATAAACCTTCAAGAGTAGACAAGGGTCCAATGTTGCTAAGAAAGGTTGCTGGGAGAGAAGAATAATCGAGGAACATTTCTTCAAGGCTAGTCGAATTGCACAACCCTGTGTGGAACAGATAAGATAAATCCATTAATGTTTCAGGCACCAAAACTCTCTTCCTCAAAACAACAACGACACCGGTCGTGGATGAAGGCCAATGCCATGAGCAGCATCCACACCCATAATTGCCTCATTCTCAAAAAGAAAAAAAAAAAATCAAAGAATGATGATGATTTTAATAGAAAAAAGATTAATGGAGTGTGGTATAAAAAAATGCAATTCTAAAAATTATCTCACATTACAAAAAACAATTAAAAAATATGGATTAAATTTGACAAAACAAAAAACTGAATATGGATGAAATCAAAAAAATAATAATAATGAATTATGTAAAAAAATCAAAAGAACATGAACTAAAAAAAAAGTTGAGGGGGCTAATTTGAAAAAATTAGGGGCTGTAGAGCAAACACAAGGGAAAAAAATGCAAATAAAAAAAGAAAAAAACAAACTTACCCTCAAATAAAAAAAAAGAGAATATCCTTTCATGGTATTCTAGCAATTTCTTTTTCTAAGGGCACTGATTTGCCTTTACTATGCAAAAAGAAAGTGAAATTTTCATCTTGTCTCTAATTAATTTTAAAAAATGTCAAAATAATCTCATTGCAAAAACAAACTTACCCTCAACGATTAGCTTTCAGATGATGAGTTTGTTGCAAAAAACAAAAAACCCACCACCTTGGGTATTTTTAAAAAAAATACTAAAACTGACTTGTAAATTCAAGACTCTCTTGAATTGAAAGGACATTAAGAGGTCCACATTGACTTTAAATATAATTATGGTGCATTCGTCTTCGATCATGTTTCCCTACAGCTGCTTGCTGACTGCATCACTTGCTTTCCGTATATGTCAGGGATCTGGCTCCGATCAATTTCTTCAAGGAGAGTTGATTTCAGCTTACTGTTATCCACAAATACTATCTGTGAAGAGATGCAGGATTACAATGCATTGGCAATCCACAGACAGATAAATTATTCAACTGATCAATTTTTGGTAATAGGAATACAAGATGAATGCACATACTTTACCTTCTTCCTAGTGTTTTTGTCTATAAAAGGATAAACAATCTCCCACACTGCCATAAAAATGTAGGGAGCATGCACAAGGAATACCTTTGCATGCCTTTCTGGGTAATATTCCTGCACTCGAGTAGTTTCAGGCAGGCTATTCAAATACCATTATAATCAGCTATAGAAAAATGGAGCTCAATACCTGCAAAATGGATAAACCTCCAAGGTATCCATGCATATCGCTGTTTACATATCCCCATCCCTCAAGGGTCTGCAATTAAACAAATTTCTCTTGTCCTGGTGGCATCCTGAGACGTCAATGTCGGATATCAGAATATGTTACAGATAAGGTGCTGCTCTGATTTGCAGTTTTCATTATTTTTCGAAGACAGAAATGGCTGGGAGGCGAGGAATTACCTTGAGCATATTTTGTCAAAACCATTGACTACGAAACCTATATGCACAAGCAATAGTAAAACTGTCTCAGCTGAAAGATAAATTAAGACACAGAAAAAAACATAGGATCTGTTGCAAGTTGTCAGATGATTAAAGGCCTGGATGGTAACTGTACATGCGCTTGAATTCTTCTAGACCTCCTTTCCTTTGAAAATGCCTAGCTCCAAGGATAAGTGTTATAGGGCGTCCTTTTCTATCTGATCCTTGCAGAAACATCTTGTTCTGTGCAACTTGATTTGGCGTCTCCAACAGAGAAATTGAACCGTTTGGAACAAATTCCCTTCTCCATTTCAGGTACCTGAGGAGCATGGAAGAACCCTTTCATTTATCTAAACCACGAGCACGCAGAAATAGTCAGGTCATCTACTTCCTGTACCTAACTTAGTTTTTTCTTACTTCATCATTGACTAGATTTGCATTACTTCAAGCTCCAACAAACCTAACTTAGTTGTCATATCACCACCTCTCTGTTTCATGTTCCAGCAGATTCATCCAGAGCTACTTTGAATGAAGTAATTGGTCTTGATGGCGTTAAAGTTGTTAAGATTGCGGCTGGAGCTGAGCACTCTGCTTTAGTGACAGGCAAGGTTATTTACTATGAATTGCTACCATCTTCTTTTTCTTTTATGGAGTTATTGTGTCATTTCATTTTGTTGATGACATTGTAATTTTTTGTTCACAGTGGATGGAGCAATAAAGACATGGGTTGGGGTGAACACGGTCAACTTGGCCTGGGGAATACAAATGATCAAACTATCCCTCAAACAGTCAGTCTAAGCCCTGATATTCAGAATAAAGAAGCCTCCTTGAATGTTTACTGTGGTAGTGGTTTTACATTTGCCACAAGGTCACTCTCTTGTCAATCCTGACAATATTCCAAGAAATTGAAAAATGTTCCTAGGTAGTTTGCGGCATTATTCACACCACTACATGGAAGGATCTTAGGAGTTTAAGTGTCAGCTTTCTTTCATTAATGTTCTGAAATATTGATTGGAAGTTCATTTAAGATTATGTTGCTCAAGATGCTCGGGAGGAGGACAAATCTACGAAAGTATTAATCCAGAAAACCGGACAATGAAGTCAAGGAAAGTGTCCTACAAATGCTCAGCAGTTGTTTCCCATGTAAAGCTGTTTTCTTTGTTTCCACATCTGCAGAGAAATGTCTGGTTTGGTATCGTGAATGCCTCCTATCAATGAAACGTGACATTGGATCAGATGTTAGTTAACAGCCAGTCTTGGTATCTATCGAACAACACCAGATGTGCTTAAACAATCACCTAGCAGGTACAAGACATGTTCTCTAACACTTATGCTGTTTGGATTTCTTGATGATTATGATAAGTTTTAGATGTCATGGTGATGTAGATGGAAAGTTTCAGTATCAATGTTATGGGTTTTTGTCAACTTGAAGTGGGCCATAGCAGCCGTTTATTTTTTTACATCAATTGGTATTTGAAGAAATTTCTTTAAGTTGGATTTAGATGTATATACACATTTTGTAATGACCTGCTCTACAATAATGTCAACATAAACCATGACTGACTCGATTTAAGAAGTAATCTTGTAAGCATTGGCTATTCTATTTTTCCTCTCCTTTTACTCTGTGTCTTAAGAAGTAATCTTGTAATCTTATAGATTTTTTCCTTGTTGTGAAATGGTAGTTACTTTTTATTATTTTATTTCTCTCACATAATTCAAATCATTAAATTTAAAATATGAATAGTAAAAATATTTGAGTATTCAAATTTAAAAATAAGAGAAAGAGAAAGAATTAAAAGTTAATTTCTATCTTATTAACTTATCTTCATATTAAAAACTAAGAATTTAGCATTGCTTTGATGTAAAGCCATATAAAAATTTCCCTTTTACTATGAAATGATGATTCTATTTGTTTTGAATATTGGATGAACACTATTATCATAAAATACTAAAAATTAATTTGATGTTTAATTTAAGGTAAATAAAAAAAATCCATAAACAAAAGTTATTATAGGTCATAAAAACACTAAAAACATTTCGAGAAAAAAAGAGAAAAACTCAAAAACCAATTTTAAACCATATGCTTTTTAATGATTAGGGTAACATTAGTAATTTTAAAAACTAGAGGGATAATATTGAAAAAGTCTAACTATACGAGTATAAGCATAACATTAATTATTTCTATTTTTAAAATATCTGCCAATTATTCAGACCGAGTTCCAACATTTTTGATGAGACAGAGAGAGGTGCCAAGAAGCAGAGCTTAATGTCGCAATCCATTAACGGTTGAAAAGCCAGCCTCCTCTGATACTTCACATGTCAATTCATTTATTCAACTGGACAAGGTAAGCTGTCTTGTTTTTGATCCGCTAAACATCTGGTTGGTGATTTCTGAATTGACTTTGCATATCTAGTTAGAATCTCTTGAGAATGAAAATATAATAGATAAATCCATTGTTTTAATCATCGAGAGGATGACTTTCCAAATAATTCATCAGAGATGGTTACAGATTTTTTTCAATCAAGTTGCCAGCACTCTGTCTTTCAATTGTCGTCTATAAAATTATATTTTATTTTATTTTATAAATAAGGAATTATATTTTAGTATTGTTTGATTTATGGGGTTTTTACCTCAATTATGCTTGTTTGAAAAGTCAGAATTAATTTAAAATAACTCACTAGTTGTCTTTAAGAAAACCTTCATTGTTTCAACAAGACTAAAATAATGTGTCGCATCAAACTAAGGAACATAAAAGAAGATCATATAAAATGTTTTGTGCTAAACAATCACTGTCTCCGTCCAAATTCCTTGCACGGATTAAGACAGATACAACTTAAACAAATGAGAAAAATAAAAGTCAATTAGATAACAAATTATTTCAATGAACTGGTAGGCTGTCTTGGAAAAAGACAAAAAAAAAAAAAGATTCTTGCGGCCGGCCCCTATGTTTTCCTCGAGACAAACCATGTGCAAAATTCATGGAACCTTAAAGTAAATCCTACCTTCATCCTCTTCAAGACTTCCAGGAACTTATTAATGCGAGATGCTCATTTTTATCAAGTTATTTGATACTGTATTTTAAAAATAATTTTGAAAAAATAATTTTTTTCATTATTATAAATTAAAATGTTTTGGTAAATAATACCCCCTATAAATACCAAATTTTTGCTTGTACATTCAACTATGGTTTGCAAAAGCTAGTCAAGCAAGCTCTAAGTTAAAGGAGAGATATCCACATTTACCTTTCTATCTTACAAAATAGGTTGATCGAGAGAACTACTAGTTTCCACAGTTGAGGAAGAGATAACGATGCTCAAAAAATTGCCTGAAGAAGTCTAAAATTTATGGAACAATTGGGAGATTCGAGGAATGGTTTTGCTTAGTCTCTTACTACAAACCTTTCTCATCATATTTGGTCCTCTGCGAAAGACCATTGCCGCAGTCTGGATCAGGATTCTCGTTTGGTCTGCATACCTCTCAGCAGACATAGTGGCAACTGTTGCACTGGGTAATCTAGCCAGGAGCCAAGGAGATTCATCATGTGACGGTTCAAAGAATGCCAACAATTCCATCCAGGCATTTTGGGCACCTTTTCTGCTCCTGCATCTTGGTGGCCCAGACACAATCACTGCATACTCCATTCAAGATAACGAGTTGTGGTTAAGGCACTTACTTGGTCTAGTACTCCAAGTTGGATTGGCTTTTTATGTCTTCTCAAGGTCTTGGGATGGTGGTATCCTCCCATTCATAGCGATCCCGATGTTCATTGTTGGTATTATAAAGTACTCAGAGAGGACTTGGGTGCTTCGGTCTTCATGCTCCAAGAGTTTGAGAAAAAACTCTTCTCTCTCAGATTTCAACCGTTCTTTTCATCATAGGAGAACACAAGAAACTAATCAACAAAAAGAATATCTTCGTCAAGCTTACTCTTTTTTTCATATATCCAAGTGTACGATGCAGGATCTTATCTCTAGCCATTTTGATCTAATGCTGAGCCATTTCTGGTTTTCCAAAATCCCAGCAGACGGTGCCTTCAAGGTGGTAGAGGTTGAGCTCAAATTAATATATGATATGCTTTATACTAAAGCGCCCCTGATTTTCTCCCGTTCTGGAATCATTCTTCGTTGTATCAGCTTTCTTCTCTCTGTTATTGTGTTTATTATCTTCCAAGTCAAGATTGAGAAGCATGCCTACTCATCGATCGATGTTGCAATCACGTATTTATTGCTTGCGGCCGCTGTTTTTCTCGAGTTTCATACTTTTTTATGCCTTGTTCTCTCTGAGCGGACTATGATGTGGCTGGTTGATAAAGGAGTGAACGCCCTGGGAATTTATTATTGGCTAAGGAAGTTAACTACAAGCAAGCAATGGTCGAGATCCATATCACAATATAATCTGATAAGGGTTTGCACTGCAAACAAGCCACTTAAATGTTTGGAATTGGTGGGAATCGATGAAATGATGAGGCATATGCATGTGAATCGGAAAGACTTGAATGGTGGACTACAAAAATTTATTTTCGAACATCTTCGAAAGAAAGCTGAGAAGATGAAGGAAAATTTTAATTTATTGGATAAAAAATTGAGAAGTAAAATAATTGGTCAGAGGGGAGATGGTGTGCTAGAAAGAGAGAGAGTATTAGGTAACTTCAAGTGGTGCACAACTGAAGTAGAGTTCAGTCGAAGCATTCTTGTTTGGCATCTCGCAACAGAGATTTGCTCTGGTAATGAGAAAGATGCAGATATTGTCTCCAGAAGCAAATGCTTATCTGAGTACATGATGTATCTTTTGGTGATAAGACCAAATATGCTCTCCAAAGGATTCTTTGACGAGGGAGATCTAAATACTTTGGGAGGCAAGTCTTATGCGGATATAATTCAGTCCTACAGGGAAGCACCTGATTATGATACACCACGGTTTCAAAATAGCTGGAAAACAGACAAGTCAACGGTATTTGGTGGGCACGTGCTCGCTAGGCAATTATTGGAGTCAATATCAGAAAGTAAGAAGCGATGGGAGATGATAGAAGAAGTTTGGATGGAAATGATGACATACGCGGCAACTCGTTGTCCATGGAAAGAACATGCTAATCAACTGAGAAGAGGTGGAGAGTTACTCACTCATGTCTGCTTTCTTATGCTACATCTTGGTTTGAGCGAACAATATGAATACAATTCTCACGAAAATGAGGTAAGTCTACCAAAAACATTTCTCAAGTACATTGGTAGATCGATACTACGTTTTTTAAAGTGTCAATAATAAAATAATAAATCTTGTCATTTCAATTTAAATATATTATTTTGGAAATTCCATTTGAATGTTTATATTTCGTTTTCTTCATTTTATTAATATATAAAGTACTTTCAATTGAAAGTCATTTAATTTAAAAAAGTTGACTCATGGTTTGTATTAATAAAGTTAACATTTTTTCTATCTTACTCACTCATCCTCAGCTGACATATTAATAAAAATTTAGAATAAATTATTAATATTAGATATTGCTTTTGACTACTTGAATTTCATGTGTCCCCGCAATTTTCAACAAAAAACAAAAAGGTGATTCGGCAGATATTTAGTGACGAGGTATGTACCAATTTTCTTTCATTATCTTTTTGTTTTTACACATAATAGCACTCCACAAGGATTTGTCTGATAAATGATTTGTCAAGTCCTGAGGTATTTTTTCTTGAAACATTTTTTCTAAAAGTAATAGTTTTTTTGTATGATATTTGTCATTCAATATTTGATTTTAAGCCTCTATACAAAATAAATTATTCATTTTAGAGCAAGTTATATGGCTAATAAATCACCATTAGAGACACCTTGCATGATTGCTTCTAAATTCTATACTTGCCTTCCAACTTATTGTTATTGGAGTTGGACCTTTAAAATGAAGATTCATATGCTTCATTAAAGAAAGTACATCATCAGTAAAAATAGAAAACTAAAATACTTTACATTTATCTCACAAAATTAATCTTAAGTAATATTAAAAAAATATAGAACTAAACAGATTATGTTGGATATATATTGACAAAATTAAAAAAAAATATATAAAAAATTATTGATTAACTAATAATCAATTTTTGATGTTATATTTTTAGAGATACATTTTCTTTTGTTGCATAATTTTTACATATATATAAACTTTTTTTCCACTTAATTTGCATAGTTCGAACAACATGTATATAAAAACAAGATTGTACTTAATTTTACTAGCAAATTTTAATCAATTGATGTAAGGAAATTAGTCAATATTGATGCCTTCGTGTCTAAAACAAATCTAGAATAAATTATTAATATTAGATATTTTATTTTATTAAAAATTGATTACTTGAATTCCTGACAATACTTTGAATGATGTCTCACCGCAATTTTCGACAAAAACAAAAAAGGAGTACGATTACTATAAGCAGGCTATACAGAAATATTACCGAGGCATTGAAAGTTCAACTACCAATGAGGTATGATACAACTTTTTTTTTTTACTATTTTTTTAGTTCAGGTTTGTTTTACAATAATACATGAATGATTTGTCAAGTTCTTAAATCATGAGGCAAGAATTATAGAATTTTATTCTAAAAATAATTAGAATTTGTTTTTTTTATCTCATTTAATTCAAATTATTCAATTCAAATAAATGATTAAATTTAGAATATAACTGATAAAAATATCACTTTTCTAATTTATAAATAAGAATGTGAAGAAATAATTGAAAATTTAATTTCTATCTTAATGACTTAATTTGCATACTTTGAACATGGATATAAAAGAGGGTTAGATTTAATTTGGGTGAAAATTTTAGTCAATTAATATCATGAAATTAGTCAAAGCACCTTTATTTATTAAAATAAGAAATTAATTTGAAATTCATGGGAGTGCTAATAGTTTAGTTTAAACTATAAGAGTATAAGCATAACATTAATTAATATCTAGAGACAAAAATAAAATTGTTTCATGATAATATTAAAATACCTTATGTACATTTGTGTACTTCGAACATGCATATAAAACAAGATTAAACTTAATTTAGTTGCAAACTTTAATCAGTTAATATAAGGAAATTAGTCAAATCACCTCTATCTCTTAAAATAAAAAAATAAATCCGAAATTCATGAGACTCTTAATTTGCTTATATTAATAAAATATCTGTTAATTACTCATGCCAAGTTTCATCATTGCTATTTTGAAGGACGTGAAACAACTTGAAGAAATTATAGCAGATAAAGATCGAGATCTTGAACAATGTTGATCTTGTTTTACTGCATCAACTTCACATCAAAAGAAGTGATTCACTCCCAAGAAGTTTGGCAGAACAAACTGATAATCAAGGGAGTGGTCAACCACTGTCAAAGAAGGAATTATTGAAGTGGATTATCTTAGATAAATAAGGTCATGCAATTCTTCCTCATCCCAAAAGCATGAGGAAAACATTTGTGTTTGCTATTTAAATTTGTGCTCATCTGCGGAAGAATAAAAAATATTAATTTATTAATGTCCCAATCGCTTCTGAAAAATGAGCATTATGTTTAGTTACAAAAGAGTTTGAGATAGATAAAACAGAAATGTTATTTGTTGAAAAAAAAGTGTTCTTATATTTGTCTAAAAGGAAGGGAGAAATAAGAAGACATAACCAAGTTAAATATTCACTAGTATCGCTTGAAACATTTTATATTTTTTTTTTAGTTTACTAATTTTCAAATTTTATATCTTCCTCTCAAACATATATATATATGAAAAAAATCTCTATTGAATGAGAGAATGAATTCTTTACCATTCTGTGAAAATATGACATTAATTTCTCGAAACTATATAAAGTAGGGATAAAGTAGTTTTACAATTTGCTATTCTAGTATTGTAACTTGTCTATAAAATCAGTCTCAAATGTAATAGAAAAACAACTGAATATACATTTTAAGAGCATTTCAAAATTCTACATGGTCAGAGCAAGTCTGAATTTTTTTCCGAATCGTATTCGTATGTTTTTAAAGAAGGCTACAATGTTCTAAACATTGTCCATTGAATTCTTAATGTTCAAATCAAAGCCATTTCAGTGCGTTTTTTCGATTGAAATGCTACAGTTTAAATCAAGGTTCTTCCCGTGTTCAATCAATGAACACAGAACCCAGAAAAATCCAGACATCTTTAACCCAGACAACCCAAAAAAATCATCTTCATCTTCATCCTATCTACAACTTCAAACCAGAACCCACCACCACTCAAACTCGAACCCACAAACATTCAAAACTCAAACTAGAAATTCAAACCCCACAACACAGACACAGAACATTAATCCACACAACCCGGATATTGAAAATAAAAAAAAACCCACAAAATGGAAATTAAGCCAACGAATACACTTACCTCTAACCCGAAAAGACATAACCAAGTTAAAAGGAAGGGACAAATAAAAAGACATAACCAAGTTAAATATTCACTAGTATTGCTTGAAACATTTTTTTTTATTTTACTAATTTTCAAATATTTTATATCTTTCTCTCACACATGCGTGTGTGTGTGTGTGTGTGTTTATAGATATATTAAAATACTTTTTGAGAATGTTGTCATATTAAATGCTTGTTTTTTATTTTTCATTTCATCAAAATCTAATTGCTCAAAATAAACAAGAAATTATTATATAATTTAATATTTTGAATAAAATTAATTTTGTGCTTGGTGTAAATATATTATTTAATACATAAACTGTTATGATATTTGTAGAGATTGCAGGTATTAATATTATTTTTTTTCCCTTTTTCCTGTACAGTTTCTTCACCATTCATATGGAAGGTTTAATCAAGTTTGTTCTCGAGTTCCCCAATTCTAACATGGCAGAAGCAAAGAAGGCAAGAGTTGTACGAGCCAGTATTGATGGAGTCTTACACATCACCACCTAGATTCATGCAAAAAGTTTCAATGTGCCTATTGAGTTTAGTTGTATTGAAAATGTTATTAAGAAATACTATTGATGATTGAACCAGATTCCATTGTGCATGTATCAGGGGCTTCCCATCCTGCATTAGTTTTCTGGTTTGAATTGCTAGTAGTAACACCTACCCTGGTTTAGGGCCTCTTGGTGGAGGAATTGGTTCTGCAACAGGTAATGGGGGCAATGAAGGAGGTGGTGGGTCTGCTATTGGAGGTGGAAGTGACAGAAATGGTGGTGAGCCTAGCTTTGGCAATGGTGATGGAAGTGGCAGGAGTGATAACACCATCCCTGGTTTAGTCAGGCTTTACTTTGCACACCAATGAATTGCCTAAATAGTGTTCTCGTGGAGGAATTGGTGTATACTTCGATTACAATGGCTCGGCCTCGCCCACCAGATCAACTGACAGTCATGATAACCAACATAATAGTACCCAAGGCCTCACAAATACCGATAACACCTTTTTTTTCCCCTTTCTTTGGAATGGCCGTAGCTCAAGCAGCTCTCACACACAGGTTTTCCTGGAAAAATCATCAGCTCGAAGCCGTATTGATTGAATATTGTAGTATTATTAATGAATATTTACAACTCTTTTATTTTGACTTGTGATGAATTTATAAATCCATTACCTATATTATATCTTGATTCAATTTTTATTGTGTGCTTATTAAGATTTTACACCATGCATGCATCTTTTTTATAAAACTAGTTACACTCGATTCTCATACTTCTTCCAACATCAAAATTGGTTGAATATTGTAGTGATCACAAACCTGTTGTGTCCACAATTATTTAAGTGCACGTGTGTTTATGATTAGCTGACATTGTAACAGTGAGAGAATAATATAATTTATGTATTGGGATTTCACATAACATCTTAAGTTTATGAGTTGAACAGGTTCTTCAATAACTAAATGATTATGAGTTTAATCTCATTCTCTCTTTCTAATTAGTAGAAGTTTGGTTGGTTGAACTGATTTTTATGACAATAACTAATCGTAGTACGGTGATTGTTTTATTCATCGAGAGGATGGCTATCGTTGATTAGGTTATCTCTATCCAAATTTCTGAAATTTTTGTGTGTTCTGAAGATGCAAAATTACACTGATGCAATGCAAAAACTTATTAGCAGTAAATGGTAGTCACATATTCAAACCTTCGGGAAGTTTTGTGCTCCATCATCATATGGATTCAGAATCAGGTATGATACTGATTTCCTTTCTCACTATCCTTCTTCACGAGTAGATTGAATAACAGAACAGAGCAAAACCAATTAGGAGATTGTGAGGTTGGTACCGAACCTCACCATTCATAAGAACCTGTCACTATGTCATTCATTTCCAACCAACAATTTCCAGTAATGATAGAGCTGCTATTTCGGATGAGTATATATATATATAAGAAACGATGGTTGTAGATGCTGCAATCACGGATTATATATTTTAACTAACCATATGCTGTAAAATCAATTTTTAAAGTGAGTTGTTCTATGATGTGGTTTAAGTGACTCAACGAAAGATAAAAAATCTGAGAACAAATTATGAAAACGAAGTGCAAAAGATATAGAGCGCATTACATAAGAAATACCATCCTACATGATTAGCCCATGTCTCAGCATATCTCGAAAAATCAAAGAGAGAAAAAACTTGCTTCCTAATCTTGCATCATCATTTGTGAAAGCAAATCTAGTTCACAATGCAATAGATATATCAATGAATGAAAAAAACATCTAAGCTATTCTTACCCCAGGTGCACCATTTGGTTCATCTGCTGTAACTTTTGTTAAAAGCATCGATATTACTCCACTTTTGGCTCCTGTATTAAACATGATTCATCATAAAACTCTACCATAAATTCATTTGATTAGCATACAAGCATATTGGCAATGGTTGAATATAAGTACATTATGAGGCAAGAGATATACAGGCACACAAATACAAGTTCTGTATTTTGGTTCAATTTCAAAGTTCACGAAAAACACAAAAAAGATTTCTGAACATTATATAAGGATTTTGAGATACATCTTCTTAAGCTCCATAAATCATTAATGGCATTTCAAGTTCTTTTCCCGTGCAAGTTTCTCAGCAGCAGATATTAAAAATGAAATAGAACAACTACAACGAATTGAATTACAATTCAAAGTGTCTCAGAAGCAGATATTAAAAATGAAATAGAACAACTACAACAAAATTGAACTACAATTCAGCATACAAGATACGGGAACCACCTGCTCCAAACTTTTCAAGGTGAAGATAATGGAAAGAACAAATAAAAATGATTATCAACTAAAATTAAGAAAGAAAAAGAAATGATACGTATTTTAGCATTCAAAATAAGTTGCTGATCAACATCCCAATCAAACAGGATTTCTAGTATTCAGTATTTAGCTGAAACAGGATTTTAAAGGTTGCCCAGAACATAAACATAAAATTATCCTAACTGTATTGCATTCTACAAAGAAATTTATTATTCAGTAACATCTCCTCATCCAAGCTTTGTTCTTGCTGATTTAAATGTGGAGGTGATAAAACAATGAAACCATAAAACAGTGGAGAAGGAATACTGCAGCCAAGAAAACCTTAGGGTCTGCCGTGTCTTTCATTAGGGTTTAATAGGAAATATGAGTATACAATTTGATCCCATAATAAATGCTAAATATCTAATTACATGCCTAAGGTTATTCACATTCCATAATAGGAAATATTACAATCTTAATATATTCCATAATACCCCCCCTCAAGTTGGAGCATGCAGGTCCCGGATGCCCAACTTGCGCAATAAAAATTCATATTGTTGCTTTCCCAAGGCTTTTGTGAATATATCGGCAAGCTGTAAAGATGACGTAACGAATTTAGTCGTAATACTCCCAGCCACAATGGCATCACGGATAAAGTGACAATCAACCTCAATATGCTTAGTGCGCTCGTGAAACACAGGATTCTGCGACATATGGAGAGTCGATTGACTATCACAATGAAGAGACATAGGGGTCGGATGAGACACGCCAAGACTTTCCAGTAAAGCTTTAAGCCAAGTCAATTCACAGGTCGTCATGGCCATAGATCGGTATTCTGCTTCGGCGGAGGAGCGAGACAATGTGTTGTTTCTTGGTTTTCCAAGACACCGGGGAATCACCAAGAAACACTATCCAGCCCGATAAGTGATCGCCGAGTAAAGGGGGCAACCAGCCCAATCGGCATCACACCACCCGTAGCCGCGAAATCACTTTCACTACTAAGAAATACGCCTTGACCCGGGATTACCCTTTAAGGTACCGGACTACCCATAAGCAGCCTTCCAGTGTTCCTCCCGTGGACACCGCATGAATTGGGATAAAATATGCACACTATATGAGAGTTCGGGTCGAAAGTGAAGCAAAGATAAATCAATCGTCCCTACCAAGCTGATGATATTTTTTCCCGGATCGGTCAATGCTGTCATCGGTGGACAAAGCAAGACGATGATTTTGTTCTAAAGGAACAGCTGCTGGTCGAGCCCCTAGCAACCCGGCTTCGGAAATGATGTCAAGTGCATATTTGCGTTGACAAAGAACAAACCTAGCAGGATTGCGCGCCACTTCAATTCCCAAAAAATATTTTAGGCAGCCAAGATCTTTCATGTGAAAACAGGCACTAAGATAGTCTTTGAAAGTCTGGATATCACCCGGACAATTTCCAGCAATGATGAGATCATCAACATACACAAGAACACTGAGCTGTACTTCCCCTTGTAGATATGTGAATAATGAATAGTCGGAATAAGTCTGCTGGAAACCATAGCTCGTCAAGGCTTGTGAAAGTTTAGCAAACCAGCACCGAGGAGCCTGTTTCAACCCATAAAGCGACTTTCGAAGTTTGCAACCGCCCCAGCTTGTCCCTAACGCTGAAAGCCATCGCGGAAATTTCATGTAAACTTCCTCCTGAAGATCACCATGCAAAAATGCATTATGAACATCCATCCGATGCATCGCCCTAATTCTTCACTGCGGCCACCGCAGAAGAAATACCCGTACGGTAACCATTTTTGCGACAGGCGCAAAAGTTTCCGTGTAATCAAGACCTTCAGTCTGATGGTTGCCCAGAATGACTAGACGAGCCTTCAATCGCTCAATAGTACCATCAGAATTATATTTGATCTTGTACACCCACTTGCATCCCAAAGCTTTCTTCCCCGCTGGGAGACTCTGAACAACCCAGGTCTCATTATTTTCAAGTGCGGAAATTTCTCGCTGCATGGCATCTCTCCAACCTTCGTGTTTTACCGCCTCCGAATATGACACGGGTTCCCGCTCAGCTGTGATAGCTGCAAGAAAATTTCTATGGCGCACGTAAAAATTTGTCACAATTCACATAATGTGCTAAGGGATAGGGTGTACCTGAAGGATGCAGTGGGACGGGTGGTGAGAGAGATGGACTCTTTTGAATAGTGTTGGTGACATAATCATGTAGTCGGATGGAGGGATACCGCTGACGATGTCCTCTTCCCATATCGGGATAAGTGGCGGATGTATCCAAGCGGTCGACCCGGTTCGATGTTGTCTTCCAAGCGGTCGACCGGCTCACCAGGATAAGTGGCAGACGTTTCCAAGCGGTCGACCGGTGAAGTGTTGTCTTCCAAGTGGTCGACCGGTTCACCCCTGTCATTGGAAGATATATCCTCAGGTATAAAATCATGGACCTCGTCAGGAGTAGCGGGGACCATATCAGTAGTGAAAGGCCCATCAGTAGTTTGAGCAAAGGGAAAGACATCTTCTGAAAACACGACATCCTGGGAGACAAAAAAATCCTGTCTTTCCAAATCATACAAACGCCATCCCTTCTTCCCATAGGGATAACCAACAAAAATACACCGACGACTTCTACTGGCCATTTTATCCCCGTCTTCTCATGCGCATAACACAAAGAACCCAAAACTCGCAAGTGATTATAGGATGGTTCCTCCCCATGTAAGACTTGATATGGTGTTTTTCCATCCAATACCAAGGAGGGGGTCCTATTGATCAAGTACCCAGCGGTCAATACGCACTCTCCCCAAAATTTAATTGGAAGACAACCTTGAAATCGCAGAGCGTGAGCTACATTCAAAATATGTTGATGTTTTCTCTCCACACGCCCATTTTGTCTGTGGAGTGCTCAGTACAAGAAGTCCGAAAAAATAATTCCTTGATCAAAGAAGTATGATTTCGGACATGTAAATTCCGATCTCGTTATCACTCCGGGAAAATTTTGACTTTTCAGAGCAAATTGCTCTCTCCACCATGGCAAAAAAATCTTTTAAGCATACTAGACACTTCTTTCTTGTCAACAAGCAAATAAATCCACACACAGACGGGAAAAAATCATCAACAATAGTTAAAAAAATACTGAAGCACCACATGAAGAAACTGTTCTATATGGTCCCCATAAATCACAATGAATCAAGTCAAAAATACCCAAAGTCTTATTTTCGCTATGGAAAAATTTATCTCTCATCTGTTTTGCTCTTTGACAAACATCACAATTTTTTATTCAACTCTCGGGTTTGCTAGAATTAACTTCGGGAACTAACTTTGTTATTCAGTAGAGAAGGATGCCCCGGTCGCGATGCCGGGAGATCAAGAGGCGGCTTTATTACTCGATCTTCATTGCATTAATCCGCGGTATCCCTCTGAAATAATAGAGTCCATCTCGTCTCTCACCCGCACCAATCAGCATCCTCGAAGTGTGGCCCTGTATAACACATAATTTTTTAGTGAATAGTACAAAACAATCATACTGATCAATTAATTGCGTCACAGAAATTAAATTGCAAGTGAGTCCTGGCACATATAGGACATTTTCAAGACACAAATCTCCGTCAAGAACAGTTGTTCCCTCTTTCACCGCCAAAGAACTACTTCCATCTGGTAATCCAACGGGGCACTGATCAATTATTTTTACATCAGTTAATTCCTCAATTGACCCGGTCATGTGATTGGAAGCCCCGGTGTCCAATATCCACACCGAACCCGTCACTGTCCCATGCAAATTTTTAAGCTTACCCGTCATTTTGTCCACTATATCCTTCGGCTCACCCAAAATAACCCGCAACTTTGCCCATTGTTCGTCGCTCAAGCCTGGCAACGGCGAGCACGAGCTTCCTCGCCGGCTCCCCATCGTGCGAGCTGGACCCGATGGTGGTGAGAGCAGCGTTGGCACGATGGGTTCCTCCTCTGTGACCCCTGCCACCGCCTCTACCACCGGAGTAGCCTCTTCCACGGCCACCCTCTCTTCTCTCATCTCCCCTAGGTCTGTCACCCCACCATTCGGGGTAACCCTTTAGGGCAAAACAATTTTCCTCTCCATGTCCTGATTTGTGGCAGTGAGAACAAATTCCTTTCTCTCTCCCGTCGATTCGAGTCACGGCACTTTGTTGTCGACCATCGGTTCGGGTCCGAGCAACAAAAGCCACAACATCCCCTTGTTCCTCTCTTCCCCGATTCATCCCCTTCACCTGCTCTTCTTGAGTGAGGATGGAATAAACCTTGTGCAACCCCGGCAATGGGTCCTGTGCCAAGATGTTGGATCGGGTTGTCCCGAACCGCTGCTCGTCGAGACCCATAAGAAACAGGTGCACCTTCTCTTCCTCTCTTCTCTTTTCCAGTATTGAACCTAAATTGCATGTGCACTTCCCACACTTGCACGCTGGCAATTGTTCAAAATTGCCCAGCTCATCCCATAATTTTTTCAATTTCCCGTAATAATCCATGATAGTCATGCCTCTCTGTTTGCAAACTGCCAATTGAGACCTCAATTGTTGAATTCGAGGTCCATTGGTGATGTTGAATCGGTCTTTGATGTCTAGCCACAACTCCCGTGCAATCTCTACATGAGATATTGTTGATCGGAGTGTGGATTCGATAGTGTTTCGAATCCAGGACACCAACAATGAGTTGATGGTCCACCAGTCTTCCCAATCCTCTGATTCTTCATTGGGTTGCTCAATAGACCCGTCAATGAACCTGAATTTCTTTCGGGCTCTTAGGGCTGTTCGGAACGAACGTGCCCATTCTTCATAATTGTCACCCTTTAGTTGAACTTGGGTGATCGTCAATCCTGGATTATCAAGAGACGTAATATCGTATGGTGAAATCGTTTTTCGATTCTCACCAGACGCACTCTTGCTCCCGGACATGAATTCTGCCATGTATGCTGCTTGATTGTGTGTTTTAATTTGATTGTTTTATGGCTCTGATACCATGATAAAACAATGAAACCATAAAACAGTGGAGAAGGAATACTGCAGCCAAGAAAACCTTAGGGTCTGCCGTGTCTTTCATTAGGGTTTAATAGGAAATATGAGTATACAATTTGATCCCATAATAAATGCTAAATATCTAATTACATGCCTAAGGTTATTCACATTCCATAATAGGAAATATTACAATCTTAATATATTCCATAATAGGAGGCAAGGAAAGGGTAAAATGAAGGTTTTGTTCTTGCTGATTTAAATGAAACCTGAAGTTTTCTTTTATGAATAGTGGATTTGTTGATTCAGATTTTATAATGAGTAGCATTCAGAAACTACAAAAGTCATTTGGAGTTCAATGTATGAGTTATCCTGGCTATACAACATGCAGGTAGTGTTGGAGATGTTTTGGAAGATGATCCTGTTGGCAGGCTGAAAGTTTTTTTCTATGAATTTCCAAGCAAATACAATAAAAAGATTCTGCAAAAAGACTCAAGATGGTAGAAGGTAGTTTGGTTGGTTGAGCTGATTTTTTTTACAATAACTAATCGTAGTACCGTGATTATTGCCGCTGAAAATGTGCAAATTAAGCAGATAAACCTTTACATTGTTTTGTTCATCGAGAGGATCACTATCATTGATTAGGTTATCTCTATCCAAATTTCTGAAATGTTTTCTGTGTTCTGAAGATGCAAAATTACACTGATGCAAGGAAGAAACGTATTAGCAGTAAATGGTAGTCACATATTCAAACCTTCGGGAATTTTTGTGCTCTAACATCATATTGATTCATAATTCCTTCCTTCTTTAAGTGTCCAAAAAGCTATGTATATTGTCTATCAAGAGAAGAAAAGGGAGAAAAGGGAGCTAAATTAAAGTATCTTGATTCATGCAGCATCTCTTTATTACTATATATTTAGCATCTCTTCATTCCTTTGTACCCAAGCCAAGTACCCAATTCTTACTTGTACATGCAACTATGGTTCGCAAAAGCCTCCCATACCTTTGCTTTGCATGCTGCAACAACAATATGCAGCAACTCGTATTTTATGATACCTTACCCAAAATCTTCTGCAGAATTCTTTTGTCACAAGAGTCTTTGTGCTAGGAAAACTATGGAATAAATGATTAAATATTAGATATTTGCTCTTGTTAATTAATTGCTACTTGAATTTCTGACAGAAAGTTGAATGGTGTTTCATTGCAATTTTATTTTTTGAAAAAGGATGACATGTTAATGTCAAGACCCGTTGAGATATGATACTGATTTCCTTTCTCACTATCCTTCTTCACGAGTAGATTGTATAACAGAACAGAGCAAACCCAATTAGGAGATTGTGAGGTTGGTACCGAACCTAACCATTCATAAGAACCTGTCACTGTGTCATTCATTTCCAACCAACATTTTCCAGTAGTGACAGAGCTGCTATTTTAGCCTATCCGTTTCATTTCCTTCTAATATGATAGGAAGAGATGCATGAACTTTGTTGATGGATGATTTATGCAGCAAAATAAAATAATACTCTGCTACAATAACAACTAGCTAGCCTCAGTCACAAACCAGTTGGGATCTGCTGTACTGATACTTTCGTACCATTCTTGTCGATCATATATATATATATATGATAAATATATAACAATGATAATTAGAATTAAGTCAATACAAAAAACTCCTTCAAATAAATGATCAAATTATATTTATTAAAATAGCCTTATAAAAACATAAAAAGAATTATAAAATCCTTTGAAAAGAATTAATCCTTGGTAGGCTGTTAACGAGTGTGGCCAAATATTGATACTTTTGTGTCCATGAAAACTATGGAATAAATGATTAATGAGATTAATTTAATCTGAAGTTTTTTCAATCTTGCAAAATGCGTCTCTCTTCTTCTTCCTTTTTTCTAAAAAAATAGCATCTCTTCTTAGCTTGGCACCCGAGGCCAGAGCACCTCTTAAGTTTCGCCTAAAAGAAGGCAAAATCTGTCCTTCAAGAAACGAAAAGGAGACTGATTTGAAGTTTCTTCATTCTTACAACCAGCATCTCTTTATTATCAACCATCTCTTCTTTGCTTCGTATCCAGGCCTACTACCATATTCTTATGAGGAATAAGAAGAAGATTCCCAAGAACCTGCTCAAGCAGGAGATGCTTTCCATCAAGTTTTGAATGGACTTGCACGGAAATTGCCTCATGATAGAAGTGTTTACCTGAAGTCAGGTGAAAATATCATAAACTGGACTTCAGGCCCAGTCGGTGACCAGAAACCTTGGTGGCAGCTTTAACTAGACGCTTCTTGAAGAAATTCGTAGCAGTCTGCCCCTTGGTCCTGCCAACAAAGCTGGTTTAATCAAGGTGGCTATTTCACAGAGTGTAAATCATGATTATTGATTCAGTTAGCCGTGCAAATATTAGAACTTTTTCTCGGTTATGAGATTGAATAAAGATATAATCTACTAATCCAAGGCAGACACACAAGAATATCATATATGTTCAGTTGAGATCTCTTTTAGCAGTATGAACACACAAATAACAAGTAGAGGCAACAGTTCAGTTGAGATCTCTATGGTTATGGTCGGGTTTATATCTCTCGGAATGTGGTCTTTGATGAAGCAAGTTTCCCCTACCAACAACCACAGCTCCCACCAACTGCTCAACCCATACCTGCCAGTCATATGGATCCTGGGACACCACCACCCCTAGAGACAACAACACCATCCCACTCTGCCCCTATAATCCTTGACCCTCCATTAGTCACTCCATCTGTCCCCACTACCCTTAACTCCCCTTTGGTCACTACCCAAGATACGCCTGCCCACTCACCCCAATCTCCACTCACCCCCTTAACAACTTGCCCTATACAATCTTCATCTACACCACCTCTCTCCCCCATAACCATAGACGAGGCCCCCTCCACTGAACAACACAACCTCCCAACCTCCCCTCTACCAACACCCACCTCTTCCCCCATTGACCCATCCCTCCTCCCTAACTCACCAGATACACCGAACCCTCCCCAAAAATTCAGGAGTCTTAAATCCATCATCCCCTTTGGCCCTGCACCTCAACCGCTCTACTCTCACACCACCCCGCACCCACTACCTCATGCTCTCTCTGCCGAGTGTTCCGATCCCATGTCCCTTGAACCAACGAGCTTTACTCAAGCTTCTAAATATAGCCACTGGCAAGCTGCTATGCAGGATGAATATGATGCCCTCATGAAAAATCAAACATGGTCTCTTGTTCCCGCCTCCTCGCACATGAACATTGTCGGTTGTAAATGGGTATTCAAAGTCAAACGCAAAGCAGATGGCTCCGTTGACCGCTACAAGGCCCGCCTTGTCGCCAAAGGCTTCAATCAACAGGAAGGGTTTGATTATGAAGAAACCTTCAGCCCGGTAGTGAAACCGGCTACCATTCGCACTATCCTCTCTCTCGCCGTGTCATCTAATTGGTCCCTTCAACAGCTTGATGTTCGGAATGCTTTCCTAAATGGCAATTTGCAAGAAGCTGTCTACATGAAACAACCTCCTGGATTTCATGATACCTCACACCCTCAGGCTGTCTGTCAACTTCATAAGGCCCTGTACGGCCTTAAACAGGCCCCTCGAGCATGGTTCCAACGTCTTAGTTCCTTTCTCCTCGCCCAAGGATTCTCTCACAGTCAATCCGATGCATCCTTGTTCATACATCGCTCCGCCTCCTGCAAGGTTTATGTACTTGTCTATGTGGATGACATCATTGTTACTGGGTCTGACTTACAACGCGTCCACCACTTCCTAGATCAACTATGCGCCACATTTGACAGTCGCCGCCTGGGTGAACTCAATTTCTTCCTTGGTCTGGAAATCACTCGGTTTGTTGACCATCTATTTCTCTCTCAAACTCGCTATGCAGTTGACCTATTAAAACGGTTTAATATGGCCGAGTGTAAACCATGCCCCACGCCGTTATCTTCTGATACCCGCCTATCGTGTTTGGATGGGGATCCCTTATCTGATCCTTCTCTTTATCGAAGCATGGTAGGTGGCCTCCAATATCTTACCCTCTCACGCCCTGACATCTCATTTGCCGTCAATCAAGTATGTCAATTCATGCACAACCCCCGCTCATCCCATCTTCAGGCTGTCAAGCGCATTCTTCGATACATTAAGGGTACAGTTGATCAAGGCCTTATCTTCCACCAATCTGATGACTTCAGTCTACGCAGCTTTTCGGATGCTGATTGGGCTGGTTCTGTAGATGACCGCCGCTCCACTACAGGTGCATGTATATTCTTCGGTCCCAATCTCCTCACCTGGACTGCCAAGAAACAGCTCATCGTTTCTCGCTCCAAAGACGTAAGTCGAATATCGGGCACTTGCCCACACAGCTGCTGAAATTCGCTGGTTTGGATTCTTATTTCGCGAACTTGGAATTCCTATCCAAACTGCCCCGTGCATTTATGTTGACAACATCTCAGCTATTCACATGGCTGCTAATCCCATCTTCCATGCTCGCACCCGCCACATTGAGATTGACTACCACTTTGTTCGCGAATTAGTTGCTCAAAAAGCTCTCCACACTATCTATGTTCCGTCTGCTCATCAGCTTGCCAACATCTTCACCAAGGGCTTGAGTCGTGATCGGTTTTGTCTTCTTAAGTCCAAGCTTAATCTTCGCGTTGCTCCGTTACGCTTGAGGGGGGGTAAAGAAGATGTTAAAGAAGATGAGCACATCAAGAGCAACGGCATGCAGATCACAAGCAAGATCACCAGCAACGGCATTCCCCAACAGAATTAATTCTCAATTAATTCTCAATCAATTGTAATATACAGAATTAAATGTACTTACCTTATATAGCTATATTCTGTAAATAGCTTTACTCTTGTATCATTATATATACAGCAATCTTCAATAATAAAATCAAGTCTGCAGTGACAATTGTGTGCAGAACTCTTTCTCAATTCTCATCTCATCTCTTGATTTCCTCTTAATTCTTGAAATCCTTTACTTAGCACAACATGATGATCAAGGGACAGCTTAACCTCGGTCAAAATAATAAGAAGATTTGCAAGAGTACTTGCATCTTTTGTGTCCATAATTATTTAGGAGAAATAGCTCTTGATTCTTTGACCGTGACGAATAACAGGAGTAGTGCTTTATTACCATGATTAATGGCGCTGAAAATGTGCATTGCCTTAGCCCATCTAGCTAGAATCTCTTGAGAATGAAAAGATAATGGATAAACCCATTGTTTCAAGGAATTTTTCTATGTGTTTTGAGGATGCAAAATTCCACTAATGCAAGGCAGAAACTTATTAGTAGTAAATGGTAGTGACATATTCAAACCTTCAGGAGGTTTAGTTCTCTAACATCATATTCATATTGATATTTAGAATCCCTTGAAATGTCCAAAAAGCTTTGTCTATTGTATCCAGAAAAGAAAAAGGAGAAAAGCAACTAATTTAAGGTCTCTTCATTCTTGCCGCATCGGCATCTCTTCATTGCTTTGTACCCATGCCAAGTACCCAATTCTTGCTTGTACATGTAAGTATGGTTTGCAAAAGGTAGTCAAGCAAGCTCTAAGTTAAAAGAGATATAACCCAGAATTCACTTCCATGTATTAATTTGTAATGCATCCCATACCTTTTATTTGCATGCTGCAGAAACTCCTATTTTATAATACCTTACCCAAAACCTATTGCATAATTCTTTTCTCATAAGAGTCTTTTCACTATTCATTTTAAGAGATTGTTTCAAAGATATCCACATTTACTTTTCCATCTTACAAAATAGTTTTTTCAAGGGTTGATCGAGAGAACTAGTTTCCACAGTTGAGGAAAAGATAACGATGCTCAAAAACTTGCCTGAAGAAGTCTTAAATTTATGGAACAATTGGGAGATTCGAGGAATGGTTTTGCTTAGTCTCTTGCTACAAACCATCCTCATCATATGTGGTCCTCTGCGAAAGACCATTGCCAGAGTCTGGATCAGGATTCTCGTTTGGTCTGCATACCTCTCAGCAGACATGGTGGCAATTGTTACACTGGGTAATCTAGCCAGGAGCCAAGGAGATTCATCAGGTGACGGTTCAAAGAAGGCCAACAATTCCATCCAGGCATTTTGGGCACCATTTCTGCTCCTGCATCTTGGTGGCCCAGACACAATCACTGCATACTCGATTGAAGATAACGAGTTGTGGTTAAGGCACTTACTTGGTCTAGTAGTCCAAGTCGGAGTGGCTTTTTATGTCTTCTCAAGGTCTTGGGGTAGCGGTATCCTCCAATTCATAGCGATCCCGATGTTCGTTGCTGGCTTTATAAAGTACTCTGAGAGGACTTGGGTGCTCTGGTCTTCATGTTTCAAGAGTTTAAGAAAAAACTCTTCTCTCTTAGATTTCTACCATTCTTATATTAGTACGAGAAATCCAGAAAGTGATCAACAGAGAGAATATCTTCGTCAAGCTTACACCTTTTTTCATATATCCAAGTTTACAATGCAGGATCTTGCCCTTGGCTATTGGGATCTGATGCTGAGCCATATACGGTTTTCCAAAATCCCAGCAGACGACGCTTTCAAGGTGGTAGAGGTTGAGCTCGGATTAATATATGATATGCTTTATACTAAAGCGCCCCTGATTTACTCCCGTTCTGGAATCATTCTTCGTAGTACCAGCTTTGTGCTCTCTGTTACTGCGTTTATTATCTTCCAAGTCATGATTGAGAAGCATGCCTACTCATCGATCGACGTTGCAATTACGTATTTATTGTTTGTGGCCGCTGTTTTTCTTGAGCTTTATGCTTTTTTATGCCTTATTTTCTCTGACCAGACAATGTTTTGGTTGGTTGATGAAGGAGGGAACGCCTGGACTAGTGCAATTTATTTTGGGATAAGGAAGTTAGCTACAAGAAAGCGATGGTCGAGATCTATATCACAGTATAACGTGATAAGGGTTTGCACTGAAAACAAGCAGCTTAAAGGTTTGGAATTGGTGGGAATTGACGAAATGATGAGGCAGATGCATGTGAATTGGAAAGACTTGAATGGTAGACTACATGAATTTATTTTCGAACATCTTCGAAAGAAAGCTAACAAGATGAAGGAAAATTTGAATTTATTTGATAAAAAATTAAGAAGTAAAATAATTGGTCAAAGGGGAGATGGTGTGCTAGAAAGAGAGGGACTGTTAAAGAACTTGAAGTGGTGCACAATTGAACTAGAATTCAGTTGGAGCATTGTTGTTTGGCATCTCGCAACAGAGATTTGTTATGATGTTGATAAAGATGAAGCAAGTAATTATGTCTCCACAAGCAAATGCTTATCTGAGTACCTGATGTATCTTTTGGTGATAAGACCAAATATGCTCTCTAAAGGTTTCGGTGACGAGGTACATCTAAATACTTTGATCAGAGACCTGCGTGGTGAGGATATAATTCAGTCCTATAATAGAGCACCTGGGTATGATGATGCAGAGTTTCAAACTCGCTGGAAAAGACACAAGTCAGCGGTAGAAGGTGGGCGCGTGCTCGCCAGGCAATTAGTGGAGTCAATATCGGAAAGTAAGAAGCGATGGGAGATGATAGAAGAAGTTTGGATGGAAATGCTGACTCACGCAGCAGCTCACTGTCCATGGAAAGAACATGCTCATCAACTGAGAAGAGGTGGAGAGTTACTCACTCATGTCTGCTTTCTTATGCTACATCTTGGTTTGAGCCAACAGTATGAATTCCAGTATGACGACCGTATAGAACATGTAATTAGTATACCAAAAACATCTCTCAAGTGCAATGGTAGATAGATACTACATTTTTTAAAGTGTCAGAATAAAATAATAAATCAGATCATTTCAATTTAGATATAATATTTTGAAAATTCCATTTGAATGTTTTTATTTCGTTTTCTTTATTTTATTAATAAATAAAGTGCTTTCAATTGAATGTCATTTAATTTAAAATGGTTGACTGATGATTTGTATAAATAAAGTTAACAATTTTTCTATCTTACTCACTTATCCTCAACTGACATATTAATAAAAATTTAGAATGAATTGTTAATATTAGATATTGTTTTTGACTACTTGAACTTCATGTTTCCCCGCAATTTTCAACAAAAAACCAAAAAGGATGAGGCATCGATGCATGTTATAAAGGTATGTACCAATTTTCTTTCATTATCTTTTTGTTTTTACATAGAACAACGCAACACAAGTTTTTGTTTGATAATAATGCATGAATGATTTGTCAAGTCCTGAGGCAAAAATTATAGAAACTTTTTTCTAAAAGTTATTAGACTTTTTTTTATTTGTAAAACATTATGGAAATTAAAATGTTGTTGATGAAACATTATTATCATTTTTATTAAATTTAAACATTCGAATCAAATTGGGTGAGAGTGATTTGATGTAGAAAAAGATATAAAGAACTTCTTATTATTTTATTTCTCTCACTTAATTAAAATCATTAAATATAAAAATAAGATGGAGAAGAAAGAATTGAAAGTTTATTTTCTACCTCAGTGACTTATCTTCACTATCGCCTTGTATGTATGTTAATTAAAGTTAACAATTTAGCATTGCTTTATTGTAAAGCCATATAGATTTTTTCTTTTTGCTGTGAAATGGCATTTATCTTTTGTTTTAAATATTGGGTCAATATTATTTTTACCCTAATAAATTAGCATTGTTCCACTCCATGTCAATACTTTAAAACCTTCCAATTTACCCTATTGTTTTTTATATAAAAAAAAAAGTTTCCATTTTTTCCTTTTTTTTTAAATGATGAAAAAAACTTTTACTATTCCTATCGTATCTCTATTACTTCCTCTCAAATCCTCATATATGTTATTTTAATATTCCACTGTTGGCTCATCTTGGTTTGAGCCAACAGTATGGATACAATCCATATGACAACATGAAGTGGCAAAGACTTGTGGTTAGTTTACCAAAAACATTTCTCAAGTACAATGGTAGATAGATACTACATTTTTTAAAGTGTCAGAATAAAATAATAAATCAATCATTTCAATTTAGATATATTATTTAGGAAATTCCATTTGAATGTTTTTATTTCATTTTCTTCATTTTATTAATAAATAAAGTACTTTTAATTGAATGTCATTTAATTTAAAACAGTTGACTGATAATTTGTATAAATAAAGTTAACAATTTTTCTATCTTACTCACTTATCCTCAACTGACATATTAATAATAATTTAGAATGAATTATTAATATTAAATATTGCTTTTGACTACTTGAACAACCTGTTTCCCCGCAGTGTTCAACAAAAAACACAAACAAGCGGTCATGGTTCCATCTTAAATTGTTCAATCTTGAAGAGGTATGTGCTAATTTTCTTTCAGAATCTTTTTGTTTTTACATAAAACAGCGCAACACAAGTTTTTGTTTGATAATAATGCATGCATGATTTGTCAAGTCCTAAGACAAAAATTATAGAAACTTTTTTCTAAAACTAATTAGACTTTTTTTTATTCGTAAAACATCATGGAAAAAAGTTATTGATAATACATTATTATCATTTTTATTAAATTTGAAACATTTAACTCAAATCGGGTGATAATGATTTGATGTAGGAAAAGATATAAAGAACTTCTTATTATTTTATTTCTCTCATTTAATTTAAATCATTAAATTTAAAAATAAGATTGAAAAGAAAGAATTGGAAGTTTACTTTCTACCTTAGTGACTTATCTTCACTACCCCTTGTATGTAAGTTAATTGAAGTTAACAATTTAGCATTGCTCTATTGTAAAGCCATATAGATTTTTCTTTTATGCTGTGAAATGACATTTACCTTTTGTTTTGAATATTGGGTGAATATTATTTTTACCCTTATAAATTAGCAATGTTCCACTTCCATCTCAATACTTTAAAATCTTCCAATTTATCCTATAATTTTTTTTATAAAAAAGTTTCCATTTTTTCTTTTTTTTATAAAAAAAATAACTAAAAAAAACTTTTAATTTTCCTTTCATATCTCTTTTACTTCATCTCAAATCCTCATATATGTTATTTTATGTCATAATAACATATAAAAACATTCCCAAGAAAAAAACTCAAAAACAAGTAATGAACTTTTTAACGGTTAGGGTAACATGAGTAATTTTAAAAACTAGACAAATAATATTAGAAAAGCTTAAACTATAGGAGTAGAGAAAGAACAATGATTAATATATAGTGATAAGAATAAAATTTTCCAAATAAAATTTTTATGTATCATATTTGTCATTCAATGTTGATTTTAAGCCTCTATACAAAACAAATTATTCATTTTAGGGCAAGTTATATGACTAATAAATCACCATTAGAGACACCTAGAATGATTGCTTATAAATTCTGTACTTGCTTTCACATACATCAAAGCTAATTCTCAGGTCTCCAACTTATTGTTATTGGAGTTGGACCTTAAATGAAGATTCATATGCTTCGTTTTATGGTCTCTTTCCATTAAAAACATATATCGTCGGTTAAATTAAAAAACTAAAATACTTTACATCAATCTTATAAAACTAATCTTAAATAATATTAAAATATATAAAACTACACAAAAATATAAATAATAATTTATTTACATAATTTTATATCTCTTTTTTTCAAAGAAAAAAGACAAATCTAAGACTTTTTAATTTCTCATGTTTTACACTCTGACACTCTTTGCTTCCGCCAAATTCAATGAGCAAAGCCTTTAATGCTCTCATTGAATGTCTAACCAATAATCAATTTTTGATGCCATGCTAATGTTTTGTTGTTTTATTTTCAAAAAGACATTTTCTTTATCTACACATCATTCGAACAACATGTAAATAAAACAAGATTGTACTTAATTTACTAGCAAACTTTAATCAATTAATATCATGAAATTAGTCAAATTACCTTTATATATTTTGAAGTAAAAAAATGAAATTGAAATTCATGAAAATCCTGATTTTAATTATCATACCATGTGTTATTATGTAATTAGACGAAGAATTGCATTTTGTTTCCTTATAGTAGATGGGCACTACATGCACCAAAGTGTTCTTATGACATTATAGCTCAATTTATTGTCATACATGGGTCTATTCAATATTCATGCCTCTAAGGAAATTTTGGAATAAATTATTAATATTAAATATTTTCTTTTATTAACTTTTGATTACTTTAATTTTTTATAATAAATTGAATGATGTTTCACTGCAATTTTCAACAAAAACAAAAAGGAGGAGAGACTATGCTATGAGAAGGCCATAGCTAAATATTTGGAGGGCATTGATGACTTGTCAAGGTTAAGTCCCGATGAGGTATGATACCAATTTTCTTTCACTATCTTTTCACTTCTACACAGCACAGCACAGCACAACGCTAGACTTTGTTTTCCAATAATGCATCAATGTCTTGTCAAGTTTCAAGAATTATAGATTTCTTATTCTACAAGTAATTAGAAATTATTATTTTTTATTTCTCTCACTAAATTCAAATCATTATATTTAAAATATGAATAATAAAAATATGTGAGTATTCAAATTTAAAAATAAGAGTAAGAGAAAGAATTAAAAGTTTAATTTCTATCTTATTAACTTATCTTCATATTAAAAACTAACAATTTAGCATTGCTTTGATGTAAAGTCATATAAAAATTTACCCTTTTTCAATGAAATGATGATTATCTTTGTTTTGAATATTGGATGAACACTATTATCATCAAATACTAAAAATAAAATAATTTGATGTTTTTTTAAGGTAAATAATTTAAAAAAAATATATATAAACAAAAGTTATTATATGTCATAAAAGCACTAAAAACATTTAAAAAAAAAAGAGAAACTCAAAAAAAATTTTAAACAAGAAGCTTTTTAACGATTAGGGTAACATTAGTAATTTTAAAAACTAGAGGGATATTATTGAAAAAATCTAAACTATACAAGTATAAGCATAACATTAATTAATCTCAAGAGACAAAAATAAAATTTACTAAATTTTTATATATAAAATTGTTTCAAGATAATATTGAAATACCTTACGTGCATTTGTTTTTATCTTGTATTGTTTAAGTTCTTACAGCACACATTCTTTTATTCAAAAAAAGGTTTCACTTAATTTGCCTACTTCAAACATGCATATAAAACATGATTATACTTAATTTGGTTGCAAACTTTAATCAATTAGTATAAGAAAATTAGTCAAATCACCTCTATGTATTGAAATAAGAAATTAATTGGAAATTCATGAGACTCTTAATTTGCATATATAATAAAATATCCATTAATTACTCATGCCAAGTTCCATCATTGCTATTTTGAAGGAGGTGAAACAAGTTGAAGAAATTATAGCAGATAAAGATCGAGAGCTTGAGCGAAAAAAGCGAGAGCTTGCGCAATTTCGATCTTGTTTTACTGCATCAACTTCACATCAAAGAATTAATTCACTCCCAAGAAGTTTGGCAGCACAAACTGATAGTCAAGGAATTGATCAACCACAATCAAAGAATAATGAAATCAGTTTAAGCATGGACTAAAAGTACCAGCTTTCTTGTTCATAAGTATTTAAGTGGATTATCTTAAATAAATAAGTTCATGCAATTCTTCCTCATCCCAGAAGCACGAGGAAAACATTTGTGTTTGTTGTTAAATTTGTGCTCATCTGCGGAAGAATAAAAATATTAATTTATTAATGTCCTGATTGCTTCTGAAAAATGAGCATTTTGTGTAGTTACAAAAGAGTTTGAGATAAATAAAACAGAAATGTTATTGGTTGAAAAAAAAAGTTCTTATATTTGTCTAAAAGGAAGGCACAAATAAGAAGACATAACCAAGTAATGGGGGCAATGAAGGAGGTGGTGGGTCTGCTATTGGAGGTGGAAGTGACAGAAGTGGTGGTGAGCCTAGCTGTGGCAATGGTGATGGAAGTGGTACGAGTGATAACACCATCCCTGGTTTAGTCAGGCTCTACTTTGCACACCAATGAATTGCCTAAATAGTGGTTCGTGTGGAGGAATTGGTGTATACTTCGATCATAACTTCAATTTGCCGAATTTACATAAAGTGAAGGAGAACACTTTTTTCCCCCCTTTCTTTGGAATGGCTGTAGCTCAAGCAGCTCTGACACACAGGTTTTTCCTGGAAAAAATCATCAGGTCCAAGACGGGGAGGCTCCAGACAAGAGAGGTGCCAAGAAGCAGAGCTTAATGTGGCAATCCATTAACGTTAGAAAAGCCAGCCTCCTCTGATACTTCACATGTCATCCATTTATTCAACTGGACAAGGTAAGCTGCCTTGTTTCTGATCTGCTAACATCTCTTCTTAGCTTGGCACCCGAGGCCACAACACCTCTTAAGTTTCGCCTGTTGTGTCATAATTATTTAGGAGAACTAGCTCCTGCTTCTTTGACCGTAATGAATAATAGAAGTATTGTTTTTGATCTGCTAAACATCTGGTTGGTGATTACTGAATTGCTAGTAAATTTTCTCTGTTTTGAGGTTGCAGTATTGATAATACAACAATCCAAGGGAGCCACTCATTAGTGGTAAATGTGAGCTACACATTCAAACCTTTCAGTGTTCAAGCATTACGTTCCCAGAAATTCAGTCTCATCACTGCATTGATGTATTATCAAACTCTGTCCATCGAGAGAATAGAACTAAAACTAATTTAAATCTTTATTCCTTGCAAGCTGCATGGCTCCTTAATATTCAGCATCTCTTGCTTGCTCTGTATCAAAGCAACCTAATTTTAAGACCTTTACTCTCATATGTTAGTTGTAATAATGGTTAATTTGCAAGATCATATACGAGAGTTGCTCCGACATGATCTAGTTAGCTTGATGGTTCTTGGTAATGCCCTTAATGGATACAATGGCTGAAATTTTGAGAGAATAGACTTTTTCAAGCTCTTGGAGCATGAAGACCTGAGCACCCATTTTTTGACATCCGATGAAAGGAACACGGAGTGATGAGTGGTTCACAAATGACTCAAATAATTAAACAGAAATTTGAATTTTCCAAATAATTATTTTGCAAAAACAGTTATAATTTTTTATCTAATAATTAAATCAGAATGGAATTTCTAAAATTTTATTTGATTTTTGTTTCACTAACGAGGTTGGTTTTGGATCCTATTTAAATGACTTTGTGTCATTTTTTATTAGAGATCATTTATTTCGATTATTGTGTCCAGAACTTTTCTTTTCAAAGTTTTCTATAGGGCGAAAAAAGATTTGAGCTTGAGAAACCTCTGTTTTATCCTTTGCAATATGTTGTGTCAAGTTGGACTCATGCCTTCTAGTTTAATAAAGCACAAATTTTGTTTAATGAAGTAATGTTCTTTGAATATTCGTTCATTCATAAAATAATTTCGTCCTGGTGTTCATTTAAAGGTAATTGTTCATTTTAATTACCTTGAGCAGGCAGGGTGCCATGGAAGTCAACTCTGGCCAAGTATAAACCTTTAAAAGTAGACAAGGGTCCAATGTTGCTAAGAAAGGTTGCTGGGAGAGAAGAATAATCGAGGAACATTTCTTCAAGGCTAGTCGAATTGCACAACCCTGTGTGGAATAGATAAGATAAATCCATTAATGAATGTGATATATAACTATCAAGTTATAGGCACCAAAACTCTCTTCCTCCAAACAACAATGGCACCGGTCGCGGACGAAGGCCAATGCCATGAGCAGTATCCACACCCATAATTGCCTCATTCTCAAAAGAAAAAAAAAATCAAAAGAATGATGATGATTTTAATAGAAAAAAGATTAATGGAGTGTGGTATAAAAAAATGCAATTCTAAAAATTATCTCACATTACAAAAAAAAAAAAAAAAAAACAATTACAAAATAAGGATTAAATTTGACAAAACAAAAAACTAAATATGGATGAAATCAAAACAAAAATATAATTTAATGAATTATTTAAAAAAAATCAAAAGAACACGAACTAAAAAAAATTGAGGGGCTAATTTGAAAAATTAGGGCTATAGAGCAAACACCAAGAAAAAAGTGAAAATAAAAAAGAAAAAAAAATATCATCGACACCAAACTGGAATTCTTCCTGGTACACGCACCACATTTTCATAGAGAAGACAAGGCTATACATAGCCTCTGCAGTAAATGTGGGGAGTCAGTTCATGCATTCACCAGGATAAGAACATATGAAAGTAGTATATCGGATTTGAGGTATTTGAATAGTGCACCAGGAAAAATACTATTGTTCTCTAAAAATGAGGTCCATGAGATTACAGGGCTTACAAACTCGGACTGGGCAGGAAATCAGACTAATAGGAGATCGATATCAGGTTATTTTATGTTTGTGGAAGAAAACCTCATCACTTGAAGAAGTAAGAAGCAAAAAGTAGTCGCTAGATCAAGTGCAGAAGCAGAATACCGAGGCATGACTTATGGGGTTTGTGAATTATTATGGATAAATATCTACGCTATAACTTAATATGGAGTATTAAATTACAACTATATTAATAGCTGAGTGTTTGTATTCTTATGTAACAAAAAAATTTCATATATTGTGTGTGTTTTGTATTTTAGCATAACAGAATGTGTGCTGAAAAGCTAGGTTAAAATTCCTGTATATAAACAACTACTGTCACAAGGAGAAGAAATTGAATTCAAATAATATACACTGAATTTTTACAGTGGGAAAATAAAATAGAATAGAATATAATAGCGAGATGAAACGGATGCCATTCGGGACAACCTTTTTGTCCACTAGAATCATCCACGAGTGATATTCAAAAACAACAAAGGGGCTAATACAGGGTTATAAATTCCGTTCCGTTCCGGCCGGAACGGCCCGTTCCAGTACAAAAACCGGGACAAAATGGCGACGTTTTTGTCCCGGTAAAAATCCCGGCCAGATCCGGAAAATCCGGCCGGAACGCCCCGGTTCCGTACCGGGCGTTCCGTTCCGGGTCCAGCAAATCCATGATCTGAGACTTGGGCTTTCAAACTTCAAACCAAAGAGACATGAGAAAGAAATAGAAGAGAGATGGGCGTCAAATCCAGCAAATCCATGATCTTTACAAAGTTCAAACCAAGTGGACTTCAACAGACATGAGAAAGAGATAGAAGAGAGATGGGCGTCTAATCAAAGAGACCTGGAGCAAGGGGAGCAAAAACGTAGAGCAAACATTCTCATCAGGAATGGAAGGAGAGGTATAATGCAGAGAGGTGTTAGCAGGAGAGAAGGAGAGGATGAGGAAGAAACAGAGGAGTAGAAACTTGAGAGTGAGAGGGGGCGGCGCAAGTTGAACTATTGAAGAATGAAAAATGAAGTAGGGTTTCGGATTTTTTCGTGTGTGTGTGTGGGTGGGTGGGATGTGTGTAATATTATTTAGAAAAAAAAATTAAAGGGTAATTAATAATATATTTAGGAAAAAAAATGTAACGTTTTAATAATATTTGGTAAGAAAATAATTATGTGAAATTTAATTTATCTTGAATTTAAATTATACTTGTTAAATTAATATTTTATTTTTTTCATATATATAATTAAATAAATATGAACAGTATAAAACCGAGCGAGCAGCCGAATGCACCGAAAACCGGAACGTTCGTTCCAAACAAAACAGAAACCGAACTGCACCAAAGCGGATTTTTACAACCTTAATACGCATGCGTGGACAATTTTTTTCTATTATTATACATTTTTTAAGACCAAACTTCCCCTAGCGTAGCAAAATAACAACAACAATAAAAAAAAAAAAAAAAAAAGTTAACTAAATACCGTTTGACCTAAGGTTTTAGAATAAAAACTCTAAGGGCAAGTAGATCTTTTTCATGGTATTCTAGCAATTTCTTTTTTCTAAGGGCACTGATGTGCCTTTACTATGCAAAAAGAAAGTGAATTTTTCATCTTGTCTCTAATTAATTAAAAATGTCAAAATAATCTCATTGCAAAAACAAACTTACCCTCAACTATTAGCTTTCAGATGATGAATTTGTTGTTCTCGTCCACCGTGCAATGCGTTTAGAGTATCAATGATTTTTACCACCACCTTGGTTTTTTTTTTAAAAATAAATTAAAACTAAGCCAGAAAACTTGAAAAACCATACATTTAGCCACAAGGCAAGACCTGCCAGCTGACTTGTAAATTCAAGACTCTCTTGAATTGGAAGGACATTAAGAGGTCCACATTGACTTTAAACATAATAATGGTGCATTCGTCTTCGATCATGTTTCCCTACAGTTGCTTGCTGGCTTCATCACTTGCTTTCATGGATAGGAATTAATGGAAGATCCCCCCGTAAATGTCAGGGATCTGGCTCTGATCAATTTCTTCAAGGAGAGTTGATTTCAGCTTACTGTTATCCACAAATACTATCTGTGAAGAGATGCAGGATTACAATACATTAGCAGTCCACAGACAAATAGATTATTCAACTGATCAATTTTTGGTAATAGGAATACAAGATGAATGCACATACTTTACCTTCTTCCTAGTGTTTTTGTCTATAAAAGGATAAACAATCTTCCACACTGCCATAAAAATGTAGGGAGCATGCACAAGGAATACCTTTGCAGGCCTTTCTGGGTAATATTCCTGCACTCGACAAGTTTCAGGCAGGCTATTCAAATACCATTATAATCAGCTATAGAAAAATGGAGCTCAATACCTGCAAAATGGATAAACCTCCAAGCTATCCATGGATATCTCTGTTTACATATCCCCAACCCTCAAGGGTCTCCAATGACAACAACTTTCTCTTGTCCTGGTGGCATCCTGATACGTCAATGTCGAATATCAGAATATGTTACAGCTAAGGTGCTGCACTGATTTGCAGTTTTCAATATTTTTCGAAGACAGAGATGGCTGGGAGGCGAGGAATTACCTTGAGCAGATTTTGTCAAAACCATAGACCACGAAACCTATATGCACAAGCAATAGTAAAACTGTCTCAGTTGAAAGATAAATTAAGACACAAAAAAATTCATAGGAACTGTTGCAAGTTGTCAGATGATTAAAGGCTTGGATGGTAACTGTACATGCGCTTGAATTCTTCTAGACCTCCTTTGCTTTGAAAATGCCTAGCTCCAAGGATAACTGTTATAGGGCGTCCTTTTTTATCTGATCCTTGCAGAAACATCTTGTTCTGTGCAACTTCATTTGGCGTCTCCAACAGAGAAATTGAACCATGTGGAACAAATTCCCTTCTCCATTTCTGGTACCTGAGGAGCATGGAAGAAGCCTTTCCTATATCTAAACCACGAGCACGCAGAAATCGTCAGGTCATCTACTTCCTGCACCTATATTTTTAAACAAGAAATTCCAAGATCACTGTCAATTGAATCAAGAAATCCACTCTAGAAAAATCAAACATATTATTATATATATACTACGTTACCGCCAGCTGTCACAGATTATGACAATAACAGGGATTTCGATTGTTGCTTTAATTTGTTAGTTCCACTCTGGAGAAATTTGGAATATCATGGCTGATTTATAATCTCACAGAGCTGGAAGTGTGCAGGCGTCTTGATTCAGTAATATTTATTTGGTTTAAGTGAAATGACCGTCCTCGATCAATTTTTCTACAAAGAATGTCAGTTTGAGATCAGTGATCTTTGATCACTAACCTCTGAACTATCATCAGCCATCAGCTGTAAATGGTCAAGGCCAGATTAACTGAAAAACATGTTTAGAAAGAAATTAAAGGGACTCAAGTTTCCAGTTAACAATCTTGTTCTGGAACCGATGGCACTCTTGTGTATCCACTATCTATCACTATGCAGTCATGTAGTAGCTGCAATATTGTTGATACAAGAGCATCCCAAGAACAGAAGTCAAAGAGCCAATTAATTTAGTTTTTATCTTTTCTTAAAACTTGTGTGTTGGAAGTTTAAACACATTTTTCTAGAATATGAATTCAGATCATACACAATTTTCATAATTCCTCTTCATGAATGTATGTATGTATGTATGTTAAGGGACATTTGTATCTAGAGTATTTAATAATTTAATATGTTCATGTATTTAGAGGTACATTACACCATGATGAGATACATTGGATGAGTATGTTAATGTCTAGTCTAGAAAGTCTAAATTTGAATCCTATAAATACCTATGTAACCAAGGCATTGGAGAACAAGTTTTTCAGAGTTTGATTGAAGTTTAGTCTTTGGCTTTTGAGAAGGATTTCTTTTTGTTTAACTCTCTATTCATTTGGTGGATCTCCATTGGGTGGTGAGTTGTGTTCTCTTTGAGTATTCACATACTTTTTTTTCTTCCATTCCCCGGCGTCAATTGTTGACTGGAAACTTGTTTAACATTTCGTCGTTAGGTTGGTTGTGGGGGCTTTTTTAAATCCCTATTCAATAGAGTAGCATATATAATGAATGATCTATAATGTAAGCAGACCTACAATAGAGTAGCAAGAAATCTTAGAGGAAGGACTCCTTGTATCTAGATGACGAGAAGAACAGATTAAAGCAACGTTCACAAAACACTGCAGCTTCCAGTACTGTTATCACCACCAAAATGGTGAAAGACTGCAGAGCTCAAAAAATCTGCTACAGTAAATTTGAGGAAGCTTGGCTTGATAAATATATAGGATGGTCATTGCCAAATCTAGGATGTCTGCACATAGATAAGAAGTATTGGCAAAAATTCTAAGAATAGCAAAAACGGCAGACTAGCTAGGAAGAATAACAAGAAACATCAACAGATGCCAATAAAAATGACACAAAAAGAAGCAAGAGTGAGTAAAACGACCACCTTAGAAGAGGGATCCTGTCTTTCAACAATTGCTCATCACTTGATGTATTTTAGTTTGCTCCATCCAATTGTTTTTCATGTTATCTTGTTGCTCACTCCTAGTTTCTTTATCCTCGGTTGTTTCTTTGGACTCCATAATATTTTGGCAGTTCATGGACATAATGTTCATTCCACTAGCTAGCCTTCTCTCTTATGCCTTACTGAAACCCTCCTTAGCGCTCAATTCTGCTTACTTAATTGTATGAACAGATTTATAAGAGGAAGAAATGTTGGGAGTATAAATGAAGATTTTTTTTTCATCTAACAGCTTCGAATATCTTCTTACATAGATTTAGAGTTGTTTAAGGTTCATGTAGAGATTACTTGAAGATAATTTTTTTTACTTAAATATTTGTTTCAAGACTATATTGTCGCACATCACAAGCCTTATAAATATTTAGTCTCTAACAGTAATTCACACAAACTACCAACAAGAAATTTATTAAACACTTTTAGAATAGAGACCGTTATACCTTATAATACTAACTCTTTTCTTTTATATTTTAGGTGTTTATGTGTTTTACTCCACTCACCCTTCACATCACAAGAAATAAAAGACATAGCATTCTATTTATAAAAAAAAAACCTAAAAACTTTATAAATGATAAAATATATAGTTGTCTCTTAAATAATATCACATATATTATTTAGGCTAATTTTAAAAATTTATTCAATCAAGTCTTTATTTTATTTTTCTATGTCTAAAATTGTAATTTCCTATATAAATTACATTATAATCCTCAATTACAATTTACTTAGTCATTAAATCATTTTATAAATATACTTAATAATAAAATCAATAAATCTATTTTATTCTAAATAAAATAGTTGAATCAACATAAAATTAAAATCTAGCATAGTTGAAAATTTAAGATAATAATTTTATAAGAATGTACATTTTTAGTATCATTAAACTCTCATTGAAAGAAAGAACACAATGGAATACTTATTTATCTCTCTATATTCCTTCTCGAGAGATTCGAATTTAAATTGGCAGAAAAAAATTCTCTTCTCTCATAACCAATTATGATAATAATAAAATAAATGTTATTCTTCAACAAATGAACACACATATAAATAACGAACATAAATGTTTTTCTGATTATGAATTTAACGATTTGCATGCTCTTATTTGTTTCAGTTCATTCACTTAAATAATTGTGACCACAACATAACAAAATCTATTTTTCTTATTCAGATCTTTTTATTTGACGGATATTATGACTTTTGCAGGTTAATATGATGACTTCATGTTGGATTGTGTCTAAAACTAATTTGGGTAGAAGTTGACCAATACAATAAAAACCTAAAAGTAATATCAATTTTAAAAAAATATAATAACATTATGGATTGTATTGAGTTAATTAAAATTAACCTGTTATCAATTTCAAATTCTATTATTTTTAAATAAAAATCAACATGGGTGTTTTTGGATTAAAAATTATTTTAAACCTATTTTAACTTAAAAACACACTTTTAGAACCTTTAACAAACTAAATAATCAACTCAAAACACCAATAAATTGGTTTAAGGAAAAATCAAATAGAAGTTTTGTTTTTCAATCTTGATATGCCTTCTTCAACAATATAAAAGTTCAAAAATACCTTAATGATACTTTTCTCATCATAAAACACATTGACACTAAATTTGACTTTATTTTCCCCTAAATTCTACCCAACCTGCCACCTTCTCTTTTCTCTGTTATTTTCCAATGATTTTCTCTTAAACTTAGGAGCTGAAATGCAAATAAAATAAAACATTTGATCAAAATATAAAGTTCCAAATTAAAGCGACCAAAGATTAAAAATAAAAAAATTATGTAAAAATGTTTTAATGAAAACAACTCATGATGAATAGTTTTTTTATTAAAAGCTTGTACATTTTCAAATTTTTGCAATCGATAATAATGAATTTTATTTTATTTTCAAAATCAAGCATAAACCCAATATAAAGATATTGTTTTGACATCGTGATAACTTCATAAAAATAAATCATTGATTTCAAATGTTATAAATGCATTGTATAAGGATTAAATTAAAATAATGACCAAAAGAAAAAATGTTTCAAGGACAAAAAAAATACTATTATAAAATACTTTTATTTTGTAGTGGACTCCTATAAGTGTTCCAAATTGTAGAAATTAAAATAATATGTTTTTTTATTTATATAAACATGTTTTTTAAAATTATTTTATAGTTAAAAACTCATCTTATAATAATTTTAACTAAATATATTTAAAAAAAACTATAACCATAAAAATTATCACAATGTTGAACACACCTAGGCCATAACAAATAATATAAATTGTCTTGGGAGTGAATTAGCCTAACTCGGTGCCCAATGTCATGCAACTCAAAGTTCTTTATTGTACGTGCTTCTCCTTGGCAGAATCTTGTATTTTTACTTTTCAAAAAAGAAAGGTAAATGAGTCATTAATAAGGTAGGCTACGTAATCATTAGTATAGGATGATTTATATATATCTATTTCCTATAGTTGTTTTGTTTTATATTTTAAAAGTAATTTTCTAAAAAAACAATTGGTGAAGTAATCATTAATATAGGTAAATGGCTTGCACACTTATACTTAAGTATCAAATCAAATACAAAAATAAACTTAAGAAGAATGAAATAGTAAAACAAATTTAATTTTAAAAATTATTTCAAATAAGATAAATAACAATAAAACAATAGAAAACAAATATGACTAATAAGAAAATTTGAGAATGAAGTTCTTTTTAAAAAAAAATCTAATTTTATAAATTCTATCAAATAAAAAAAGGTAATCAAAAGAAAAGTAATCAACTATGAAGGAGAAAAAAATTAAAGGATTGCTTTAAAATTTTGGTTTTTTAGGTTTATAAATAAAGGAGAAGAGAGAGAGAAAAAATATGAAAATATCATCATTGTCAAACTGAGGTCAATAAGATATTTGTGTCATCTAGGGAGGGTGTGTGAAAACAATTCGAAAGATGCCAATAAAGGTTTTTTTCCTTACTGCGTGTGTTGCCTGAACTCATCAAACATATTGACTTGTTCAATGCATATTCTAAGCTGATTCTGGTTTTTATATTATATTTATATTTATAAAAATAACAAATTGTCCTTTGACTAACATGATTTTAAATTAAAAAACAGAATAAAAATACAAAAAAATCCTTTGAACGCTAATGAAACTTCTTTTTTATTTTTAAGGGTGATTTGATTATTTAATTGTGTTTAAAAAGTAAAAAATAAAAAAACATTAGATATAAATTAAAAAAATTATTTTAAAGAGTACTTAAGTTAGTTTATTGTGCTTTGAAAATATAAAAAAACCAAGTTATTCTTGATTAATCTAATAATAATCAATAAACCCTGAAAGAAAGAATATATTACCTCTAATAAGTAAAATTATTAATATATAAATCCAATGGACAATGATTTTTCTCACAATTAACATTTGTTTTTCCTCTGTGGTTATCTTTTTGTTGATCATAACCTTTTGAGAGTTGAGTTCTCAAACATCATGTATTCTCAGAAACTCGGTCAAAAAATAAGACTCATCACTGCATTGATATTCAGTGTTCTTTCTTTAAAACAGAAAGTGAACTTTACGTATGAAGAAAAGAAAATGACCCGATGAGCTTTCTCTAAACAAATATGGGCTGGGTTTTCAATGAACTCCGACGCCCATCTAGGATGTCCTTATCAATTGTTTCGATTTCCTATGTAGTGCAGGGTGTAATATTTTTTTAATTGAAAATATTTAGATTACAGCATTAAATATTTTGGAAAACATAAATTTAATATTTTTTAAAATAAAAAATATGTAAGAGTATTTTTAACAACATGTTTAACGACAAAAACCAACATTCCCTGAATAATATTTTTAAAGAATAAGATTTGAGAAATCCAAAACTTTACTTAAAAATCAAAACATCTCTTTTTTTATTATTAGTATGAGTGTTTAGATTAATTTACTTACATTTAAATTAATTTCATGATAATTAAACTTATATAATACTCTAGTGGTTATATATTAATAATCACATATTTTGAAGTCCCAAAGCACCTCTTCTTATCTTGTCCTCTAGTGGAGTTTTCAGGTTTTACTCAAAAATAATAAAGAATGTTCTTGCATGTGCTCACCTGCCATGTCATTCATGTAACTATTAATTGATTGACAGTTATGAGAAAAAACATAAATAAATGACAAAATAAAAATAAATATAGGTAGATTTAAAAAAAAAAATTGACTTGAAAGATAAATAAAAAGAATCTAAAAAACAACAAAGAGAAAAAATAATAAATATCAATTTTAAAATGATCATCAACATAAATTACAATGTAAATATTAAAAAAAAAAAAACATTAACAACAGTGGAAATAATAAAAATTGGTGAGACCATAATTATTGCTAGAAAAAAATATTCCATAATTTTTTATTTTATAAGATTTATCATATTATTATATTAGAATTATTTTAGAGCAATGACAGTATTTTTTTCTCCCAGAAAACCTAGGGTTATATATATATATATATATATATATATATATTAAGACGCTAATATTAAATAAATAGCAAAAAAATATAATTATTCTAATATATTTAAAAGAAAACAAAACTAACAAATAATCATTATGATTATTTTGAATGTTTTATCTATAATAATTAGAAATTCCAAGATCTAACAATATTAAGAAAAAAAACAATTAAAAAACAAAATAAATGAAAAAATAAAAATAAATATTATCAGATTTTAAGAAATTATTTGACCTGAAGGAAAAAAAAAGGAGAAATTATAATAATTATTAATTCTCAAATAATCACCAGCACATATTAAAATTTGAACATTAAATAAAAAAACTTCATAACATTGGAAATAAAGAAAAATTGAAAACAAATACTAAGAGCATGTACATATAAGCATGGACAGAAATAGGAACAATATAAGAAATATGTATAAAAAAATAAAAGCACTAAAATAAAATCCTAGATTAAAAGTATAAGGGATAAAATGAAAAAAAAAAACATATGTAATAAATTTAATTTGAAGGACAAAATTGAAATAAATCCAAACATTGATACCGATAAAATTAAATAATTTAAAACAAAACCGGAAATTAAAAGAATTAGGACCGAAATGAAACTTAAATCTATAATTAATTTGCATGGAAGGATAAAATTAAAAAAAAAAAATCAAGCTTCGATACCAAAAATATTAAGGATTCCAGACCAATCCGAAAATTCAAAGAATGAGGACCTAAATGAAACTACAATATATAATCGATTTTAATTGAAGGACAAAATTGAAACAATTCAAAACCTATATAATAGCACTAAGGGCCAAAAAATCAAATCAAAAGTTCAGGGACTGAAATGAAATATGATAAAAAACAGTTGCACTGATGTCAGTTTGCGCAGGCAGGAGAGAGAAAAGGGGTTGAAAATTTAAAATGACCATTGACACGTCTACGACCACCGTATACTAACACGCATTGTACCAGGTGGAAGAGAGCATGTCTGAAAATCATTCTAGACGCCGGTTGGGGATTTTTGGACGCCGGAATAGGCTGCACGCGCTGTCCGAAACATGCGTGAGCATAGAAATGGACGGCGTGTCCAGCGACGCGCCAACAGTAATCGACAGAAAAAAGAATAAAAAATTGTTAAATTACCGGATCGCCCTCCCTCCCAGACCTGAATTTTGTCCATTTTGAGGGGTAAAAAGGTGATTTCACTGTGCAAAAAAATATTAAAAAAACAATAAACCGGCTTGACGAATCGGACTGAACCGGATAAAAAATGTGCAATTACCGTGGAACCCCTCAACCCAGGTGCATTGTTTTGTCTTTTTCGAGAGACAATTTTGTTATTACACTGTGAAAAAAGAAAAAAACAAAGCAGACTGACCAAACCGACTGAACCGAATTAACCAAACCCACCTGAAAATTGAGCACTATTATTGAAGTCTACAGTGCTTTGTCTCTTGGTGAATAGTGACAATGACTCACGAGTTGTTTTAGCTTTTAAGATAATCCCACATTGATTTATATCAGATTACTTTTTTAAAGGAAAATACGAGTTTAAGACTATTCACTCTCTCTCTTCAGTTAAATTCAAGACCACAGCCTTCATTAATCTCACTGAATTTATAACTAATAGTCTTAATTTTTTATTGCACTTAATTTACATTTTTTGAACAACATGCCAATAAAACAAGATTGTACTTAATTTGCTACAAAACTTTAATCAATTAATATTTGGAAATTGGTCTGTCTATATATGTCTTGAAGTGAAAAATGAAATTGAAATTTAAGAGACTCCTAATTTCAAATTTTAAATAAGAATAAATTGCGTTTATTAATCAAGTATTAGTTCATTGTTGATACTGAAATATTTCAACAGGGTTATTTTTGAAGGTTAGTGTGTTTGGTATTGCTTTTGCTTTTGTGGTTGAGGTTTTAAAAAAATAATAAAATGTAATTAATAATTCAAGTAAATTAGACACTTGTTTTTATTCTCCCATCAAACTACTTGTAATTTCATCACGAACTATAAATCCATACGTGAAGGCCTCTACAATCCCAGAACAACATATAGTAAAATATCATCTGAAACAAAATTAAAATTGCGAGACAAAAATTATATTGTGATCTCCTTCTAATATATTTATTTATATTTTAATTAATTTTTAGATTATATTAATATTAAAAATATATTTTTTATATTAATATACATATACATATACTATTTAAACATAGTTTATATTTTAATTAGTTTTTAAATTATTTTATTATTAAAAATATATTTAATACTTTATATATTTATTCCAAACGCAAGAAAGAAGCAATTTGCTGCTTTCGTGAATCACAGATTTGGCAAAATTTTGGGGTGGGCACATCAACTTTTTTCAAATCTCTATTTTAATTAAATATCTAAATCACTCATTTTTTATAAATTATCAGTCACACCACACTCGCAAACAACATCAAAAACAAAAGCTCGAGGAAAGAAAGCAAGAACTACTTTATTCACACCACACTCCCAAGCATCTTCAAAGAGCGAAAGCTCAAGCTCGAGTAAAGAAAGCAAGAACTACTTTATTCACACCACACTCCCAAGCATCTTCAAAGAACAAAAGCTCGAGTAAAGAAAGCAAGAGCTACTTTATTGCGCCTGATGTGTCATAATTATTTAGGAGAACCAGCTCCTGTTAATAATAGGAGTGCTACTTTATTGCCGTGATTATTGGCGCTAAAATGTGCAATGCCTTTGCCTATCTAGAATCTCTTGAGAATGAAAAGATAATAGATAAATCCAAATGTTTTTTCATGTTATCTTGTTGCTCACTCCTAGTTTCTTTATCCTCGGTTGTTTCTTTGGACTCATCACTGCATTGATGTTGACACAGAGTGCACTGCCACCACAGCTTGCATGTGCTCTCCTGTCATGCCATTCTGTGACAGAGCTCAGGATTGGGTGATTGTCGAAAATGGCCAGTTCGATCAGTGTGAGAATTATGCGTTCTGTGGTCCCAACACTCGCTGTGAGATGACTAAAACTCCTATATGTGTATGCCTGGATGGATTCACACCCAAGTCTCCGGTGGATTGGAATTTCTCAGATTGGTCAGGTGGATGTAACCGGAGGACACCGCTAAATTGTAGTGATAAAGATGGCTTTCTCGAGTATACAGCCAATAAACTGCCAGACACATCTTCTTCCTGGTTTGACAAGAGCATTGACCTCAAGGAATGTGAGAGATTGTGCCTGAAGAACTGCTCTTGCACTGCTTATGCAAATTTAGATATCAGCGAAGGTGGAAGTGGCTGCCTTATTACTAGATTGAGCTCACCTGTCATGTCATTCCATTGATATTAACTATTAATTAATAAGAAAATATTAGATCCAACAAATCATGAACAGATATAAAACTAGTTACTTGAATCCTGTTTCATCACGTGCGGGTTAAAACTTTTTAAATTATAAATAAAAAAATAAATAGACTTTTTTAATCATTTCTTTAACCAGAAACATAAAATAAAACTCAATTGAAAAATTGAAAATCCTATACATATATTTAATTAAAAAATAAGAAAAATTATCTGTTTTAATAAATAAATAACAAGTGTCAACGTTTTTATTTTTAGTTTGTTCCCGAGTGGGGACCACTCTTCGCTCTATCAGTTTCTTGCTCTCTTTACTGCATTGGTCACCTTCTCAGTCATGATTGACAAGGAAATACTCCAGTTAGGATTATTTTTAAAACAAAAATGAAACTTAAGGGTTTCTCCGTGCTTTAAATTATGATCTTTTATCTCAATTTTAAACTTTGTTTCATGAAATTAGGCCAAAAAAATCAAATTAAAAAAGAATTAAATTAAAAAAAGAAGAAGCTAGAATGCAATGTTCAAATGAGCATCTAATGAGACGCCGGTCGCCCATCTTTGTCGACCTGATTACCCCTTACGCGCCATCTTAACAAGACGTGAGGCGAAATACTATCGGTCACGAGTTCCGCACGCGCTGATAATATATCGGGAATAATAATAAAAAATGATGGTCAATTACCGGTCTACACCTTTGCCCAAATCATCAATTTTGTCTTATTAGAGACTATATCCATATTTAACCATTTCCAGAAAATAAAAAAAATCAAAAGTGCGGCGGACCGAACAGGACCAAAATATGCAATTACTGAGGATATTTTGAAGGGGGATCAAGTAGTAGTTCAATGTTGATACTGAAATATTTCAACAGGCTTATTTTGAAGGGGGAGGTGGCAGAACTTAAAAAGGCTGTGCCAGTTATGCTAGCTTTTATTATATAGTGATCGAATTATGCTGTATTTAATTGAATATTTATAACATTTTTCTTTTCCACAGTTTTCGTCTTCTTTTTTTAAGCTGATGATTAAATTTATAAATTGACACAAAACTCACCCATCAAAAAAAGGTGTTTTAACTAATCTAAAGTTTTTCAACCTTGCAAAATGCATCTCTTTTCTTCTTCCTTTTTTCTAAAAAAATAGCATCTCCTTTTTTCAACCTTGGCACCCGAGGCCACAGCACCTCTAAAGTTTTGCCTGTTGTGTCATAATCATTGAGGACAACCAGCTCCTGTGTCTTTCACAGTAATGAATAATAGGAGTACTATTTTAGTGCGCCTGCTGTGTCATAATTATTGAGGACAACCAGCTCCTGCTTTTTTGACCGTAATGAATAATAGGAGTATTACATTACTGTTGTGTCATATCATTGAGGAGAACTAGCTCCTTCTTCTTTACCGTAATGAATAATAGGAGTAGTAATTTCACCGTGATTATTGGTGCTAAAAATATGCAATGCCTTTGCCTATCAAGAATCTCTTGATAATGAAAAGATAATAGATAAATTCATTTGTTTTTGAAAATATTTTTTTTATTTAAAAATATTTTATTACCTCTCCATATTTCTTCTGGAGATATTTGAATTTAAATTGGCTGAAAAAAATGCTCTGTTTTTTCAAGGATAAAAAAAATACTATTAAAAAACTAGAGTGATTTTCTCACTAGAGCCACGAGAAATTTCTCAAGCCATTTAGTTATTTTTAATATAACTTAATTTGATTTTAATATACCTCATATGTGCATTTGGCAATCATACAATATCAGCGCCACTACCTTGTAAATGCCTTTCCTTTATTTATTTTTCTTCCTACTTAACAAACCAACAACAAAGAATAAAAATATCAAAAAACAATTTAGAGATTTATTGTATTGTATTGTGTAGCTTCTATTTTTTTGATCAATTATAAAGAAAAAATTATACGACTAGCAAAATAACTTTTTATTTTGTAGAAATTAAAATAATATGCTTTTTATTTATATAAACATATTTATTTTATAGTTAAAAACACATCTTGTAATAATTTTAACTAAATTTAATTTTAAAAAACAATAACCATGAAAATTATCACAGTGCTTAACACACTCAGGCCATAACAAATAATATAAACTGTGTTGGAAATGAATTAGCGTAACTCGGTGCCTAATGTCATTCAACTCAAAGAGTCAAGTTAAGGTGTTTTTTGTAAGATGCTGGATAATTTGGTAGAGTTTTTGGTAGATTTGTGCTTGTTGAGTGCTGGTTAATTTGATAGAGTTTTGATAGAATGATGTTCTGGCAATTGAAGGAGCCAGGGCCTCCACTTGAATTAATATTCAATTTTCGGAAATTTACTTGTTGTCTATTAATTGGAAATGCTCGAGCCTAAATAGGGCTGGAAATACAAGTTAAATAACTACCCACTACTTAATTAACTCCCCACATCGGATAACCCCCCCCCCATTACAATAACGCGAAATACATAAATTAAATAACAGTCCTTATACTAAGTTGAATTGCATCCCGGTCCCTAATGTAAATAATAATTAACTTTTGCCCCCACTATATAAACACACAACAAACCCTAATTTCTCTTAAGACAACCTTCATCTGCGTCCATCTCTTCTCGATTTGCCTCTTCATCTCTCTTCACTTTGTGGCGTGTAACAAAGCCGTCCCCTTCGAGCATGCTCGTCCCACGAGCACGTGGGTGTGATCGTCGCTGACTTGTCGGCGTCTTTCCCTCTCCGATTAGTCATCCGATTCAAACTCCGACCCTTACTGTAGGGTGCGATCGTCGCAGCTTGTCGGCGTCTTCCTCTCTCCGTTCTTCATCTGGTTCAAACTCCAGCCCTTCCAATAGGTACAATCTTGGCCTGTTACACTTGTGACCTGCATGAAACTTCTCATCACAGAAATAACACAGCCCTTTTGCTCTTCGCTCTTGCATTTGTTCGGAGCTTATTCTTCTAACTAGGTATGGGTTTCTTCTTTGGAATGGAGGTTCGGTTCTTTGGGGTGCTGGCAGCCTAAGGGCTGGTTGTGGTTGTGGGTCTGGTGGTCTGATGAAAGAGGTTGGTGTGGGTGTTTTTGGTGGTATTTCGGATGTAGAATTGAAAAGGGTAAGTGATGTTTGGTTGCTTCTATAGGAATATTGTTTTCCATTGACTTCTTCCTCCTGCAGGCGCGCCAGTCCAAATGCTGCTGCAAGTGTGGGGGGTTTGAACATGGTGACCGTGATGCGCAGTTCGTCTTTCAAGCCACTTAAAAAGGTGCCGATCGCGGAAATCTTCCCCTAAGCCATCGATCTTGTTAGACAAGACCTCAAATTACATGCCGTAATCTTCTACGCTCCCGCTTTGTTGTAATTTGGTGAATGCACCTACTGGATCTTCATAACATGAGGGTCCAAATCTGATGCGGATAGCCTCCACAAATTCTTCCCATGTTGATGTATGACTTGAGTCTCTTAGCCACTGATACCAAGTAAGGGCCTTACCCCCCATGTGGAAAGAGGCAATCTCTATTTTGTGGTCATCTGGTGTCTTGAAATAATTAAAGAACTGCTGTGCTTTTAGTATCCATTCGCTGGGATCACCCCCATCGAAGTGTGGAAAATCCAGCCGTAGTGAGCGAGCCTGAATTCCCCCGTGACCTTCAAACAAGGGATTATCATGAACCCTCGTAGTTTGAGAAGAACCCTCTCCGGAAGTTCTCCTGTTGGTAACCTGGACTAAGCTGTCAAAGTTAGATGCCATGTTGTTGAGTTGCTGTAATACCTTTTCCATGAGTTTCTCTTGTTTGGATTGTTGTTCTGTCAATCCCTTAGTTACTTCTTGTAATTGCTTCACTGTTTCAGCAAGTTGGGATATTCTGGTGCCTTCTGTCATGGTCGGCTGGAAGGATAGCTCTGATACCACTTGTAAGATGCTGGATAATTTGGTAGAGTTTTTGGTAGATTTGTGCTTGTTGAGTGCTGGTTAATTTGATAGAGTTTTGATAGAATGATGTTCTGGCAATTGAAGGAGCCAGGGCCTCCACTTGAATTAATATTCAATTTTCGGAAATTTACTTGTTGTCTATTAATTGGAAATGCTGAGCCTAAATAGGCTGGAAATACAAGTTAAATAACTACCCACTACTTAATTAACTCCCCACATCAGATAACCCCCCATTACAATAACTGAAATACATAAATTAAATAACAGTCCTTATACTAAGTTGAATTGCATCCCGGTCCCTAATGTAAATAATAATTAACTTTTGCCCCCACTATATAAACACACAACAAACCCTAATTTCTCTTAAGACAACCTTCATCTGCGTCCATCTCTTCTCAGCTGCCTCTTCATCTCTCTTCAGCTGTGGCGTGTAACATTTTTCTTATTGTATGTGCTTCTCCTCGATGGAATCTTGTATTTTTACTTTTCAAAAAAGAAAGGTAAATGAGACAGGACACGTAATCATTAATATAGGATATATATCCTTTACCTATAGCTGTTTTGTTTTATATTTTAAAAGTAATTTTCTAAAAAAATATTTGGTGTAGTAATCATTAATATAGGTAAATGGCGTGCACACTTATACTTAAGTATGAAATCAAATACAAAAATAAACTTACGAAGAATGAAATAGTAAAACAAATTCAATTTTAAAAATTATTTTAAATAAAATAAATAACAATAAAACAATATAAAACAAATATGACCGTTAAGAAAATTTGAGAATGAAGAAGTTTTTTTTAAAAAAAAAAAAACTAATTTTATAAATTCTATCGAATAAAAAAAGATAATCAAAGAAAAAGTAATCAAATATGAAGGAGAAATAAATTAAAGTATTGCTACATTGATGTTCAGTGTTCCTTCTAAAACAGAAAGTGAACTTTGTCTGAAGAAAAGAAAATGACCCAATGAAACATGAGCTGTGTTTTCAATGAACCCCGACGCCCATCTAGGATGTCCTAATTGATTGTTTCAATTTCCTATGTAGTGCAGTGTGTAATATTTTTTTAATTGAAAATATTTAGATTAGAGCATTAAATATTTTGGAAAACATAAATTTGATGTTTTTTTAAAAAAAATTCAAAAGTATTTTTAACAACATATTTAACGAAAAAAACAAACATTCCCTGAATAATATTTTAAAGAATAAGATTTGAAGAAATCCAAATTTTACTTAAAAATCAAAGCACCACTTTTTTTATTATTATTAATATGAGTGTTAAGATTAATTTAATTACATCTTAAACTAATTTCACGATAATTAAAGTTATATAATAGTCTAGTTGTTATATATTAATAATCACATGTTTAAACCTGAAAGTCCTAAAAGCACGAGTTTTTAGTTTTTACTCAAAAATAATAAAGAATGTTGAATAAAAATAAAATAAGGAGGAGCCGACAGAACCCACTTCACTTCAGTCACTTCAAGTTGACAAAGACTGCACTACCACCACATTGCATGTGCTCACCTGTCATGTCATTCATGTAACTATTAATTGATAAAAAATATTAGATCCAATAAATCATCAAACAAATATAAAACTAGTTGTTTGAAATTTGAATCCTGTTTCATCACGTGCTAGATATAAAAAAATAGCATCTCTTCTTAAGCTTGGCACCCGAGGCCACAGCACCTCTCGCCTATCCGGCTAGAATCTCTTGAGAATGAAAAGACAATGGATAAATCCATTGTTTTAATCATCGAGAGGATGACTATCCAAATAATTCATCAAAGATGGTTATAGATTTTTTAAATCAAGCTGCCAGCACTCTGTCTTTCAATTGTCGTATATTAAATTATATTATATTTTATTTTATAAATAAGGAATTATGTTTTAGTATTGTTTGATTTATCGAGTTTTTAACTCAATTATGCTTATTTGAAAAGTCAGAATTAATGTAAAATAACTCACTAATTGTCTTTAAAAAAACCTTTATTGCTTCAACAAGACTTAAATAATGTGTAGCATCAAACTAAGGAACATAAAAAAAGATCATATAGAATGTTTTGTGCCAAACAATTGATAGAGTATAAATATAGTATTAAAATATGTATTATGTATTCTAGAATATATGTGTATATTCTAGAATATATAGAAGTTTGTTAGAGTTGTTTTATAAATAGTCTACTGTAGCTCACAAGAAAAGTATGCAGTATACATTTGCCAGTAATACAATTGAAATTTTCTTTTCCCTCTCGTTCTATCTTCTCCCTTATTTCTTTACTTTCTCTTCAAGCTATCTGCAGAACTCCACTGCTTCTCTTGATCAAATATACAATACACCCATATTATTTTAGCTTCAACATGGTATCAGAGCTACTCAATGCTCACGCAACGTGATCCATTTTCACTGCTTCCGCAAAAACCCATTTATCCAAGAAATACTGTGCATCTGCAAAAATTTTTCGAAAAATCATTCAGTGAAGACTTCACTGATTTCAATTTTTTTTTCTTTCTCTTCAAAAACAAAACCCACTACAAATTCTTTACACTTCTAAACGATTCACATAATGGTGACGATACTGCCCAACTACTGATTCTTCAATCTCCAATTGCAAGCCCTCGTCTCCACCATTTTCAGGGCGCTCTGTGAACATCAAATTAGATGATTCTAATTATCTAAACTGGCATTTTCAAATGCAACTTCTACTGGAAAGCAACGGCATATTTGGGTTTGTTGATGGGTCTCATCCTTGTCCAATATCTGCAGCTGATTACGGTACAAATGCTTCCTCTTCTTCTAATGATGATTGTGATGATTTATTGGTATGGAAATTGCATGATAGAGCTATTATGCAACTAATTACTGCTACACTATCTCCCATAGCTATGTCTTGTGCCATTGGCAGTAGTAGCTCTAAGGAATTATGGCTGCGATTAAAGGAACAATTCTCCTCTATATCTAAGACTAGTATTTTCCAGTTAAAGTCTAATTTGCAGAACATTAAGAAGGGAACTGATTCAATAAGTCAGTATTTGCTGAGAATTAAAGAAGCCCGAGACTATTTATCTGCAGCTGGGGTATATTTTTGTGATGAAGACATTGTAATTTTGGCCTTGAATGGTCTTCCTGGTGAATACAATACATTTAGATGTGTTGTTAGGGGTAGAGAGAGTGTGATCACACTTAAGGATTTTCGATCTCAACTGTTAGCTGAAGAGAGTATCATAGAGAATAGCATGATGAATAATTCTACATTTCTAGCTGCTATGAACACTACTTCAAAACACTCAGCATCTCAGTTTGATCATTCCCCACGAGGACAATCTAATTTTAACACATATGAGAGTGGTGGTTATAGGCCCTTTAATAGAAACAGGAGCAGGGGAAGATTTAATCAAGGACAGAGGGTGTTTTCTCAGAGAACAAACTTACCTGTTAGGACCAATAATGTGCCAATTGCATCACCTCCAGGTGGTTTTCGTTCCCTGCCTGTTTCACCATTTAACTCAGCAGCTGGGTCTAACATCACTATATGTCAGTTATGTAACATTGCGGGACATGCTGCACCAGTGTGTCATTTGAGAAATTATGAACAGCCTAAGTGTCGATTGTGTGGGAAGGACAATCACACTACATGGTTCTGCTATTACAATGACAGTGGTCCAAATTTTAATGGTCATGTTTCGGCAGCAGCATCATCATCTTCTTCCAACCAACATCAGGCCATGTATTCGGTGCAGAGTCCTTATTCACCTGCATCTTCCTCCAATCAGCAGCATGCTATGTATTCAGTGCAGACCCCTTATCCAGCTATGCAGCAGCCATCTGCTATGTATTCAGTGCAGACCTCCTATCCATCTATGCAGCAGCAATCACCACAGGAAATGTCCCCCATATGGATCACTGATTCGGGTGCAACACATCATATGACACCAGATTTATCCAACCTGACATTAAGCTCTCCAAGTCCTGCAGCTGACAGTGTTAAAACAGCCAATGGTGAAGGTTTGTCAGTATCTCACATTGGAAATGCTATTATTCCTACAACTACTCAGCCTATAAAACTGAATTCAGTGCTATGTGTGCCTAAATTGTCCCAAAATTTATTGTCAGTACATCAAGTATGTTTGGATAACAACTGCAGAGTAATTTTTGATGCTTTTTGTTTTTGTATTCAGGACATAGCAACAGGGAGAATACTGTATAAAGGATTATGCAGCAATGGGCTATATCCCTTTTCATCCAATCCATCTCAATTTGCTTCCTCTGCTCTCGGTTTTCACGCTTACAGTGGTCAGTCCATCTTGCCTTCTACATGGCATTATAGATTAGGCCACCCTACAAATAAGATTGTCAAGCTAATGTTAAACAAAGCTTGTATTCCATGTCCTCTAGATAATTTTTCTAATGTTTGTGTCAGTTGTCTACAAGGCAAATTTTGTAAGCAACCTTTCCATTCTAGTACTCATTTATCATCAACACCTTTTGATATCATACATAGTGATCTTTGGGGTCCTTCACCTAGTATATCCATTGATGGATATAGATTCTATGTAATATTTGTTGATGATTACTCTCGGTTTTGTTGGTTATTTCCTCTTATCAATAAAAGTGATGTTTGTTCCATCTTTATTGCCTTCTATAATCTTGTTCAAACACAATTTTCTCATTCTATTAAGATTCTGCAAAGTGATGGGGGAGGGGAATATGTGAATAAACCACTTCACAATTTTCTTGCTGAAAAAGGAATTATTCATCGTAAATCTTGCCCATACACACCTGAACAAAATGGTTTAGCAGAGCGTAAACACAGACATCTTATTGAAACTACCATTACATTACTTCAACATGCAAAAATACCTTCCACTTTTTGGACTTATGCAGTGCATACTGCCACCTATTTGATAAATCGCATGCCTTCGGTTGTTTTATCTCATAAGTCTCCCTTTGAACTATTATTTGGGAAAATTCCACCTATATCTCATTTAAGGGTATTTGGTTGTGCTTGTTTTCCATTATTGCGTCCATATATTCAACATAAACTGCAACCAAAAACCACAATGTGTGTCTTCCTTGGATATGCCTCAAATTACAAAGGATACATTTGTTATGATGTTACTAAGAAACGTTCCTACATTTCTAGACATGTTGTCTTTAATGAAATTGTGTTTCCCTATTCTGAATTAGTAACACATACTCATCATTCACAGTCTTCATCTATGTCTTCCTCTTGTAATCTGCCTTGTCTTCCTGTGGTCACTCCTACTAATATTGTTGTCCATCCTCCTCCCACTGCTTTGTCCCCTGTTAATCCAAATATTATGTCTTCTTCATCATCACCTTCTATGCCTGTTGCTGCTCCTCCTTTATCATCATTCTCCTCTGTTCCTATATCTCCTGCATCAAGCAAAGGTATGCATTCTACACCCTTATCTTCAGATGATGAGTTTAATGCCGAAGCCATTCCAGTTATGCTTCAAGCCATCAATGTTCATCCTATGCAAACTCGCAGTAAGAATGGTGTGTTTAAGAAGAAGTTTTGTCTTACAGCAGCTATTGATGTGTCTCTTATTGAACCTTCAAGCTACAAGGTGGCTATGCAGTCTTCGGTGTGGCTTGCTGCTATGCAAGAAGAGCTTGATGCTCTTCATTCTCAGGGGACATGGTCATTAGTCTCTATGCCTCATCATAAAAATCTAGTGGGCTGCCGATGGATTTTCAAAATAAAGAGACATGCTGATGGATCAATTGCTCTGCCATAAGAGCTGACTTGTGGCTCAAGGTTTCAGTCAAGAACATGGCCAAGATTATGGTGAGACATTCAGTCCAGTGGTGAAGCCTACATCTGTCAGATTGGTGCTAGCATTGGCTGCTCATTATGGATGGAAATTAAGGCAGCTTGATGTGAAGAATGCCTTTTTACATGGTATTCTTCATGAAGAAGTGTACATGGCACAACCTCCAGGTTTTGCTGATTCTCATCACTCTCAATTAGTTTGCAGATTGCATAAGTCTATTTATGGTCTCAAACAAGCTCCACGAGCTTGGAATGAAAGATTTACTGCATTTTTGCCTTCCTTGGGATTTCAGCATACATATTCTGATGCATCCTTGTTTGTGAATCATTCTGCTGATGGGATTATTGTGCTTTTGGTGTATGTTGATGATATAATCATCACTCGGAAGTAATCTCGATGAGATTACAAGGATTATTCAATCTCTTCTTTGTTGAGTTCGAAATTAAAGACTTGGGGGGGATCTTCATTTTTTTCTTGGGCATTCAAATTCAGCATGTTCATAATGGCTTATTTCTTACTCAATCTCAGTATGTGCTTGAATTGTTGGTGAAAACAAATATGAGTGATGCAAAGGCTTGTGATACCCCTTGTCTCCCTTATCAAAGGCTGCCGAAGGATGATGGGATTCCATTTGAAGATCCTACTCTGTATAGAAGTGTTGTGGGTGCCTTATTGTATTTAACTTTTACTAGGCGGATATTGCATTCTCTCGTCAATCAAGTCCGCCAATTTATGCAGCGACCTATGGCAATCCACTTTACTGCAGTCAAGAGGATATTACGCTACTTGAAGGGCACGCGCCAAGTATGGCATTCATTATCTTCACAGTTCTTTGGAACTCAAGGCATTCGATGATGCTTGATTGGGCGAGTGACCCAAATGATAGGCGGTCTACAACGAGGTTTAGTTGTCTTTCTTGGATCTAATCCTATCTCATGGTGTTCAAAGAAACAAACCACAGTGTCTCGTTCTTCCACTGAGGCCGAATATAGAGCTCTATCCTTCACAGCTGCTGAGATTGATTGGATCAAACAATTGCTGGCATTCCTGCATGTTGAATTACCACAGCCTCCAGTTTTGTTTTGTGACAATCTTTCAGCCATTGCCTTGTCATTTAATCCAGTGCAACATCAGAAGACAAAGCACATTGAAATCGATGTACACTTTGTTCGTGAGAGAGTAGCTGCAAATCAACTCTTTGTTCAATTTGTGTCTTCCACAGAACAGTTCGCAGACATTCTCACCAAAGGGTTAAGTTCACCATTATTTCGAATTCATTGTAACAATCTCATGCTTGGGTTGCCCCATCATGAGCTTGAGGGGGGATGATAGAGTATAAATATAGTATTAAAATATGTATTATGTATTCTAGAATATATGTGTATATTCTAGAATATATAGAAGTTTGTTAGAGTTGTTTTATAAATAGTCTACTGTAGCTCACAAGAAAAGTATGCAGTATACATTTGCCAGTAATACAATTGAAATTTTCTTTTCCCTCTCGTTCTATCTTCTCCCTTATTTCTTTACTTTCTCTTCAAGCTATCTGCAGAACTCCACTGCTTCTCTTGATCAAATATACAATACACCCATATTATTTTAGCTTCAACAACAATCACTCTCTCCGTCCAAATTCCTTGCAAGGGTAAGACAAATACAACTTAAACAAATGAGAAAAATAAAAGTCAATTAGATAACAAATTATTTTAATAAACTGGTAGGCTCTCTTGGAAAAAGAAAAGAAAACGATTCTTGCGGTCGGCCACTATGTTTTCCTCGAAAGAAACTATGTGCAAAATTCATGGAACCTTAAAGTAAATCCTACCTTCATCCTCTTCCAGACTGCCAGGAGAAAACAAGAAAAAGAAAAGAGATACTTATTAAATCGATACGCTATCTTTTTTTAATTAAAAATATTTTTGAAAAAAAATAAATTTTTAATTAAAAAATTTAGTACTTATATATCATTTTAATTTATTGATATTAAAAATAATTTTTTTTTTAAAATAATATATTTATAAATAAAAAATCACTTTAAAAAATAATTTCAAACTTATTCTAAAACAGTAGTAAAAAACAAATTTCTAACGACAAAAAGATAAGGTTCATGCAATTTTTTTTATATAAAAAAAAGCAAAAAATATCACATGTCATCTACTCTAGTTTTTTAATAGACATCATGTCATATGCTAGAATAGTTTTAAGTAATTATATTGGGTCCAACTATTGGAGTGTGGTCGGCCAGATACTCTCTCTCTCTCTCATCTGCTTTATTTTGGCCATCTTTTATCTCCAAGAGTACTTGCGCCTGTTGTGTCCATAATTATTTAGGAGAACTAGCTCCTGTTTGTTTGACCATAATGAATTGCTTCTTTGACCATAATGAAATAACAAGAGTATTACTTTATTATCATGATTATTGGTGCTGAAAATGTGTAATGCCTTTGCCTATTTATCTAGAATCTCTTGAGAATAAAAAGATAATGGATAAATTCATTATTTTAATCATCAAGAGGATGACTATCCAAATTTCTGGAATTTCATCTCAATATTTTAAAATCTTTCAATTTACACTATAGTTTTTTTTTTTAAATAAAAGATTCCATTTTTTCTTTTTTTAAATCAGAAAAAAAACTTTTAATTTTCCTTTCGTATATCTTTTACTTCCTCTCAAATCCTCATTTATGTTATTGTATATCATAATAATATGTAAAAACATTCCCATGAAAAAAGTCAAAAACAAGTAGTGAGCTTTTTAATGGTTAGGATAAAATTTTAAAAACTAGACAAATAATATTGGAAAAGCCTAAACTATAGTAGCAGAGGAAGAACAATAATTAATCTATAGCGACAAGAATAAAATTTGTGTATCATATTTGTTATTCAATGTTGATTTTAAGCCTAAATAGAAATGAAATTATTCATTTTAGGACAAGTTATATGGCTAATAAATCACCATTAGAGACAGCTTGCCTGATTGCTTCTAAATTCTATACTTGCTTTGACATACATCAAAGCTAATTTAAAATTCTCCAACTTACTATTATTGGAGTTGGACCTTTAAAATGAAGATTCATATATATAATAAATTATTGATATATGTAAAGCTACTAAAAAAAACGCCACCCATAACAAATGAAAGGTAGACCAGTCTTGTTGATTTCTTACACTTGATAAGTTGATTTATTATTTGTATTATTTTTTTTTTTTAAAATGTCCACATCATTTTCTGTCTTTTTTTTCAAAGGAAAAGACAAATTGAAGACTTTTGATATTTTCGTGTTCTAAATAAAAACAAGATTGTACTTAATTTTACTAGCAAAATTTAATCAATTAATATAAGGAAATTAGTCAATATCGATGCCTCCGTGTCTAAAAAAAAAAAACTAGAATAAATTATTAATATTAGATAGTTGATTTTATTAAAAATTGATTACTTGAATTTCTGACAATACTTTGAATGATGTTTCACCGCAATTTTCAACAAAAACAAAAAGGAGGAGAAGAATTACTATATCCAGGCTATACACAAATATTTGCAGGGCATTTAAAGTTCAACTACCGATGAGGTATGATACTTCTTTTTTTTCACTATTTTTTTTAGTTCAGGTTTGTTTTACATTAATACATGAATTATTTGTCAAATTCTTAAATCATGAGGCAAGAAGTATAGAATTTTTATTTTAAAAGTAATTAGAAATTGTTTTTTTATCTTATTAAATTCAAAATAAATGATTAAAATGAAAATATAAATACTAAAAATATCACTTTTCTAATTTATAAATAAGAATATAAAGAAATAATTGAAAGTTTAATTTCTATCCTAATGACTTAATTTGCGTACTTCGAACATGTATATAAAATAAGGTTGGATTTAATTTGGGTGAAAAATCTAGTCAATTAATATCATGAAATTAGTTGAAGCACCTCTATTTATTGAAATAAGAAATTAATTTGAAATTAATAAGAGTGCTAATTTTCATTTTTAAATAAGAATAATTTGTGTACTTTGGACATGCATATAAAACAAGGTTAGATTTAATTTGGGTAAAACTTTTAATCAATTAATATCATGAAATTAGCCAAAGCACCTCTATTTATAGAAATAAGAAACTAATTTGAAATTCATGAGAGTGCTAATTTTTATTTTTAAATTAGATTAATCAAATATTCGTTAAGTACTTATTCCCAGTTATAACATTGAAATTTTGAAGGAGGTGAAAGAAATTAAAAAAATTGTAATATATTATCTCAAACTATTAACGAGTCTAGTCAATATTCTTGTTTCCGTGACTAAGAAAAATACGGAACAAATTATTAATATTGGATATTTTCTTTTGTTAAATGATGATTACTTGAGTTTTTTATCAATAAATTGAATGATGTTTAACTATAATTTTCAACAAAAAAAAAAGAGCTAAAAAGACTAGAGACAAATATTTGCAAATAATTATAGACTTGTCAAGTTCAAATCTCGATAAGGTATGATATCACTGTATTCTCAGAACTCAGCCAAAAGATAAGACTTATCACTGCATTGCTGTTGACACAGAGTGTACAGCCACCACAGCTCACCTGTCATGTAATTCATGTAACTATTAATTGATAAGAAAATATTAGATACAACAAATCATGAAACAGATATAAAACTAGTTACTTGAATCCTGTTTCATCACGTGCGAGATAAAACTTTTTAGATTATAAATAAATAAATAGAGTTTTTTTAATAATTTCTTTCACCACAAACATAAAATAAAACTCAATTGACAAATTGAAAATCCTATACATATATTTAATTAAAAAATAAGAAAAATTATCTGTTTTGATAAATAAATAAAAATTGTCAACGTTTTTATTTTTAGTTTGTTCCCGAGTGGTGATCTTTCTTTGCTCTATCAGTTTCTTGTTCTCTTTACTGTATTGAAGCTCACAATACTGATTGAAGGACTGCAGAGCATTGCAGAGTATGCAACGAGTCTCCAGAAGAAACCCAGAAGCTCCACGTCTGCATTCCCAGTTCTTCACAGCATGCAGCCACAGCAAATGAAGTTAGTTTTTAAATAAAGTTGTTAGAGGAATTAGTTAGTGGTTAATTCAATTTGTTGGGTAATTTGTTAGTTGTTAATTTCGTATTATTTCCTTATATATATGAGCATTGTAAGAGCAGTGAGAGCTACACAATTCTCACACATCAATTGAAGATACACTGATATTCATCTTCAATAATTCTTCTTCTCCAGTTTTTCATTTTATTCAAATATTCAAATTCTATCATTCAATATACTGCATTGGTCACCTTCACAGTCATGATTGCCAAAAAAAGGACAGTCAACTAATATAAAGTTTTTTCAATCTTGCAAAATGCATCTCTCTTCTTCTTCCTTTTCTCTAAAAAAAATAGCATCTCTTCTTAGCTGGGCACCCGAGGCCACAGCACCTCTTAAGTTTCGCCTGTTGTGTCATTATTATTTAGGACAACCAGCTCCTGCTTCTCTGACCGTAATGAATAATAGGAGTGCTATTTTATCGTGCCTGGTATGTTATAATTATTGAGGACAAGCACCTCCTGCTTCTTTGACCGTACGTCTTTGACCGTAATGAAAATAAGAGTACGACTTTACTGTTATGTCATAGTTATTGAGGACAGCTCCTGCTGTCTCTGATCGTAATGAATAATAGGAGTAGTAATTTATTACCGTGATTATTGGCGCTAAAAATGTGCAATGCCTTTGCCCATCTAGAATCTCTTGAGAATGAAAAGATAACATATAAATCTATTGTTTCAGTGATTGATTGGAAATATAATTGTGATTATTGTTAAAAGTATTTTTTATTTAAAAATAAATTAAAATATTTTTTTTTATTTAAAAAAAATATTTTTGATATTAATATATTAAAATATTTAAAAACATAAAAAAAAATAATTTAAAATAAAAAATAAAAAAAAATATTTTTTTTTCAAAAATATTTTTTAAAAACACTAATCATCAGAAGGATGACTATCCAAATTTCTAGCATTTCTCTATGTTTTGAAGATGCAAAGTTCCAATAATGCCAGGCAAATTAGCAGTAAATAGTATTTTTAGATCGATCAAAATAAATATTCAAGACTTTGGGAAGTTTAGTGCTCTAGTATTTTATTCAGAATTCCTTCTTAAAGTGTCCAAAAAGTTGTCTATTGTCTATCCAGAAAAAAATAAGGAGAAAAAACAACTAATTTAACGTCTCTTCATTTTTATTGCATCAGCATCTCTTCATTGCTTTGTACCCATGCCAAATACCAAATTCTTGCTTTGTATATGTAACTATGGTTTGCAAAAGCTAGTCATGCAAGCTCTAAGTTAAAGGAGAGATATCCACATTTACCTTTCCATCTTACAAAATAGTTTTTTCAAGGGTTGATCTAGAGAACTAGGTTCCAAAGTTGAGGAAGAGATAACAATGCTCAAAAAATTGCCTGAAGAAGTCTTTAATTTATGGAACAATTGGGAGATTCGAGGAATGGTTTTGCTTAGTAAATTGCCTGAAGAAGTCTTAAATTCATGGAACAGTTGGGAGATTCGAGGAATGGTTTTGCTTAGTCTCTTACTACAAACCATCCTCATCATATTTGGTCCTCGGCGAAAGACCATTGCTAGAGTATGGATCAGGATTCTCGTTTGGTCTGCATACCTTTCAGCAGACATGGTGGCAACTGTTGCACTGGGTAATCTAGCAAGGAGCCAAGGAGATTCATCATGTGACGGTTCAATGAAGGCCAACAATTCCATCCAGGTATTTTGGGCACCTTTTCTGCTCCTGCATCTTGGTGGCCCAGACACAATCACTGCATACTCAATTGAAGATAACGAGTTGTGGTTAAGGCACTTGCTTGGTCTAGTAGTCCAAGTCGGAGTGGCTTTTTATATCTTCTCAAGGTCTTGGGGTAGCGGCATCCTCCCATTCATAGCGATCCCGATGTTCATTGTTGGCATTATAAAGTACTCTGAGAGGACTTGGGTGCTCTGGTCTTCATGCTCCAAGAGTTTAAGAAAAAACTCTTCTCTCTCAAGTTTCTGGAATTCTTATAGTCGGACGAGAAATCGAGAAAGTGATGAACAGAGAGAATATTTTCGTCAAGCTTACACTTTTTTTCATATATCCAAGTTTACAATGCAAGATCTTGCCCCTAGCTATTTTGATCTAATGCTGAGCCAAGTGCGGTTTTCCAAAATCCCAGCAGACACTGCCTTCAAGGTGGTAGAGGTTGAGCTCGGTTTAATATATGATATGCTTTATACTAAAGCGCCCTTGATTTACTCCCGTTCCGGAATCATTCTTCGTTGTATAAGCTTTCTGCTCTCTGTTAACGCGTTTATTGTCTTCCAAGTCAAGATTGACAAGCATGCCTACTCATCTATGGACGTTGCAATCACGTATTTATTGCTTGCGGCCGCTGTTTTTCTCGAGCTTTATGCTTTTTTATGCCTTGTTTTCTCTGACCAGACAATGATGTGGTTGCTTGATAAAGGAGGGAACGCCTTGATCAGTGAAAATTATTATCGGCTAAGGAAGTTAACTACAAGCAAGCGATGGTCGAGATGCATATCACAGTATAACCTCATAAGCTCTTCCATTGAAAACAAGCAACTTAAATGTTTGGAATTGGTGGGAATCGATGGAATGATGAGGCAGATGCATGTGAATAGGAAAGAGTTGAATGGACTACAGGAATTTATTTTCAAACGTCTTCTTAAGAAAGCTAAGTTGATGAAAAATTGTTTATTTGATAAAAAATGGAGAAGTGAAGTAATTGGTCAGAGGGGAGATTGGGTGCTAAAAATAGAGGGATTTTTGAATGGTTCGTTAAAGAACTTCGAGTGGTGCACAACTAAAGTAGAATTCATTCGGAGCATTCTTGTTTGGCATGTCGCTACAGAGATTTTATCTCGTAATGAGGAAGATGCAAGTAATGTCTCCACAAGCAAATGGTTATCTGAGTACATGATTTATCTTTTGGTGATAAGACCAAATATGCTCTCCAAAGGATTCGTTGAAGAGGGATATCTAAATACTTTGATGAGAGACCTGCGTGATAAGGATATAAATCAGTCCTACAAAACAGCACGTTATTATTATGATGAAACGTTTCGAAGGGAATGGAAAACAGACAAGTACTCAGCGGTAGAAGGGGGGCGCGTGCTCGCTAAGCAATTATCGGAGTGTCAATTCTTTAGCGGTAGATGGGAGGTGATAGAAGAAGTTTGGATGGAAATGCTGACGTACGCAGCAGCTCATTGTCCATGGAAAGAACATTCTCATGCACTAAGAAGAGGTGGAGAGTTACTCACTCATGTTTGCTTTCTTATGCTCCATCTTGGTTTGAGCGAACAGTATGAATTCAAGCTATCTGACGAATATGAGGTCAGTATACCAAAAACATTTCTCAAGTATAATGGTAGATAGATACTACATTTTTTGAAGTGTCAAAATAAAATAATAAATCAGATCATTTCAATTAGATATATTATTTTGGAAATTCCATTCGAATGTTTTTATTTCGTTTTCTTCATTTTATTAATAAATAAAGTGCTTTCAATTGAATATCATTTAATTTAAAACGGTTGACTGATGATTTGTATAAATAAAATTAACATTTTTTCTATCTTACTCACTTATCCTCAATTGACATATTAATAGTAATTTAGAATGAATTATTAATATTAGATATTGCTTTTGACCACTTGAACTTCATGTTTCCCCGCAGATTTCAAAACAATCCGAAAAGCAGATGGAACTTGAAGAGGTATGTACTAATTTTCTTTCATTATCTTTTTGTTTTTATACATAACAGCACAACATAAGTTTTTGTTTGATAATAATGCATGAATAATCAAGTCCTGAGGCAAAAATTATAGAAACATTAACTAAAGAGCTATAACAGCTCGGCATTGTACTGTTCAAGCAGACTAAATTTACTGTGTACTGGATATTTGGCTCGGTTCTTCGCGCGAGTTTGTGCGCCTGTTTTTTTTTTTTTTTTTTGCCCAGCGCTGATATTTGTATTTTGTATGGTGGAAATAGACATGTTGGTGGCTGTGGCTTGGAGGTTCGATGCGCGTTGCAAATTTCACCGCGCAGGGGTTCGAATCCCTCGGCCTAGAGATTGCTTTGGTTTTTCGTTTTCTTTTTCTTTCAAGCTGTCATGTTTTTCCTTTTTTTGATTTATTATTATTTGTTTACAGGCTGTTTTTGTTTGCTTTCAAGTTACTTTTTCCAAACTGACGTCTTTTTTAATCGCAGAGTTTATTATACTTATTTGGTTTTTTTTTTAATTTTTTTTTTCAGCCTGTTGTGTTTTTTCTTCTTTACATCTATTATTATTTTTATTATTATTTGTGTTGAAGCTGCCATTTTTTCATTTGAGTTTGGTTTCGTTTTTTTTTTCTTTTTCTTTCAAGCTGTGGTGTTTTTCCTTTTTTTATTTATTATTATTTTTATTATTATTTGTTTACAGGCTGTTTTTTTTGCTTTCAAGTTACTTTTTCGCGCAGAGTTTATTTTCCTTATTTGGTTTTTTTTTTATTCTTTTTTTTTTCAGCCTGTTGTGTTTTTTCTTCTTTAAATTTTTTTGCTTTCGAGTTACTTTTTCTTCTTATTTTTTTTCCAGGCTGGCGTCTTCTTTAATCGTAGAGTTTACTTTCCTTATTTGGTTTCTTTTTTTTAGTTCTTTTCTTTTCAGGCTATTGTGTTTTTTCTTCTTTACATCTATTATTATTTTTATTATTATTTGTATTGAAGCTGCCGTTTTTTCATTTGAGTTTGGTTTCATTTTTTTTTTATTATTCTTATTAGCTCTTTACTTTCAAGTTACTTTTTCTTATTATTTTTTTTCCAGACTGGCGTCTTTTTTAATCGCAGGGTTTACTTTCCTTATTTGGTTTCTTTTTTTTAATTCTTTTCTTTTCAGCCTGTTGTGTTTTTTCTTCTTTAAATCTATTATTATTTTTATTATTATTTGTATTGAAGCTGCCCGTTTTTCATTTGAGTTTGGTTTCGTTTTTTTTTTTATTATTCTTATTAGACCTTTGGTTTCTGTCAGCCGAGATTATGCTGCGTGGGTTGCACTGTGAAAAGAAGACGAGAAACCAGAGGCAACCCGTTTTTCATTTGAGTTTCGTTTCGTTTTTTTTTTTTTTATTCTTATTAGACCTTTGGTTTCTGTCAGCCGAGGTTATGCTGCGTGGGTTGCACTGTGAAAAGAAGAGGAGAAACCAGAGGCAAAACCACCTGCGTGACATTCAATTTTAGCCCATGCCATGCGTTTTGCAATTTCTGCTTTGTGATGTTTGTGCAATCGAGAAACTGTGATTCAGATTTCATACAGGCGGCGTTGATTGAAACAAAGTCAGCCGCACTGTTTCTGCGCATTAAATACCTCAGAGAGAATGAAAAAAACATGCAGGCTGCGTGAGTTACACTGTCAAAATGAGAGGAAAAAAAACTGCGTTCATTGAGCCAGAATTAATTGAAAAAAGCAGCGTCAGTTAAACTCTTCTCAGTTTGCACGCACGCGAGCACATGCGTGGCTTCTTCAATTTAATTGCAAAGGTTACCCGTTTCAAATTTCAGATGGGCATTAGCTTTGCCACAGAAGCATTTAATGCATCTCATTATTAATTATGCAGTCATTAACTTTGCCACAAAAGCATACAGTCGAGGAAAAAAAGTCACAGCTCACCCTCAATCTAATTAATATATTTTGTCTCTGACAGCGCCTAAAATCCTTCACAGGTTGCGCTTCACACCAGCTCATACTTTTTCATTCCACCCTCTGCAGACCTCTTTCTAAATTCAGCGTCACCTTCACTGTTAGTGCCTAAAATCCTTCGCAAGTTACGCTTCACGCCAACTCATACATTTTCATTTTACCCTCTGCAGACCTCTTTGTAAGTCCAACGTCACCTTCACTGTTGGTTCTTTGGTGTTTTTGGTTGAATTCCCATTTATCGCATTTTTCCTTTTCCTTCGTCCCAGTATTGATTTCGCATTTCTTTGTTAATTTCTGTCACTGCAGCGTCTTCGCGCGATTTCCTCTGGCTTTCATTGATCAATTTACGGTAAGCTTTTAGTTTTTTCCTCTGTTCTTGCATGTTCAACTTTCATAATTTTTTCGCTTCCATCACTGTTCTTTGGTGTTTTTGGTTGAATTCCCATTTATCGCATTTTTCCTTTTCCTTCGTCCCAGTATTGATTTCGCATTTCTTTGTTAATTTCTGTCACTGCAGCGTCTTCGCACGATTTCCTCTGGCTTTCATTGATCAATTTACGGTAAGCTTTTAGTTTTTTCCTCTGTTCTTGCATGTTCAGCTTTCATAATTTTTTGGCTTCCATCACTCAATATGCTTGGTCATAATTTCGTCAATAATGTCATTGTCCATGTTCAGCTTGCACTAACGTCTGATGGGATAAAGTCTTTAGCGTTTGATTCCTCCATTGACGGTCAGTTCTTTCTTTACTTTCTATTGCTTGATGTTTATGTTACATGTCACTGTTGGTTCTTTGGTGTTTTTGGTTGAATTCCCATTTATCGCATTTTTCCTTTTCCTTCGTCCCAGTTTTGATTTCGCATTTCTTTGTTAATTTCTTTCACTGCAACGTCTTTGCGTGATTTCCTCTGGCTTTCATTGATCAATTTACGTTAAGCTTTTAGTTTTTTCCTCTGTTCTTGCATGTTCGGATTTCATAGTTTTTTGCCTTCCATCACTCAATATGCTTGGTCATAATTTCGTCAATAATGTCATTGTCCATGTTGAGCTTGCACTGACGTCTGATGGGATAAAGTCTTTAGCATTTGATTCCTCCATTGACGGTCAGTTCTTTCTTTACTTTCTATTGCTTAATGTTTATGTTACATGGTTTGTTTGCCTTGCATGACGCAATATGTTTGGGCATCATTTCATTCACAGTATCGTTGTCCATATTAACCTTGCATTGTTGTGTAATGGGATATACAAGTTTTGCTGCTCCGATTAATTTATTTATATAAATAACGACTGCTTTGTTGTTCATTCATTTTCATTTGCTGTGATTCTTTCTAATGGTTTTTTTTCCATATTCTTGCTGTCATTTTTACGCCATGCCTGATGTTTTGTCTTTGTCTAGCATGAATCTTTTACACATCTTCTCATCAAATTAATTTATTTATATAAATAACGACTGCTTTGTTATTCATTCATTTTCTTTGCTGTGATTCTTTCTAATGGTTTTTTTTCCATATTCTTGCTGTCATTTTTACGCCATGCCTGATGTTTTGTCTTTGTCTAGCATGAATCTTTTACACATCTTCTCATCAAATTAATTTATTTATATAAATAACGACTGCTTTGTTATTCATTCATTTTCATTCACTGTGGTTCTTTCTAATGGTTTTTTTTTTCCATATTCTTGCTGTCATTTTTACGCCATGCCTGATGTTTTGTCTTTGTCTAGCATGAATCTTTTACACATCTTCTCATCAAATTAATTTATTTATATAAATAACGACTGCTTTGTTGTTCATTCATTTTCATTTGCTGTGATTCTTTCTAATTGTTTTTTTTTTCCATATTCTTGTTGTCATTTTTATGCCATGCCTGATGTTTTGTCTTTGTCTAGCATGAATCTTTTACACATCTTCTCATCAAATTAATTTATTTATATAAATAACGACTGCTTTGTTATTCATTCATTTTCTTTGCTGTGATTCTTTCTAATGGTTTTTTTTCCATATTCTTGCTGTCATTTTTACGCCATGCCTGATGTTTTGTCTTTGTCTAGCATGAATCTTTTACACATCTTCTCATCAAATTAATTTATTTATATAAATAACGACTGCTTTGTTATTCATTCATTTTCATTCACTGTGGTTCTTTCTAATGGTTTTTTTTTCCATATTCTTCTTTGTCATTTTTTACGCCATGCCCGATGTTTTGTCTTTGTCTAGCATGAATCTTTTTACACATCTTCTCATCAAATTAATTTATTTATATAAATAACTTGATCGCTTTGTTATTCATTCATTTTCATTCATCTGTGGTTCTTTCTAAAGGTTTTTTTTTCCATATTCTTGCTGTCATTTTTACGCCATGCCTGATGTTTTGTCTTTGTCTAGCATGAATCTCTTACACATCTTCTCATCAAATTAATTTATTTATATAAATAACGACTGCTTTGTTATTCATTCATTTTCATTCACTGTGGTTCTTTCTAATGGTTTTTTTTTCCATATTCTTGCTGTCATTTTTACGCCATGCCTGATGTTTTGTCTTTGTCTAGCATGAATATTTTACACATCTTCTCATCAAATTAATTTATTTATATAAATAACGACTGCTTTGTTATTCATTCATTTTCATTTATTGTGGTTCTTTCGAATGGTTTTTTTTCCATATTCTTGCTGTCATTTTTACGCCATGCCTGATGTTTTGTCTTTGTCTAGCATGAATCTTTTACACATCTTCTCATCAAATTAATTTATTTATATAAATAACGACTGCTTTGTTATTCATTCATTTTCATTCACTGTGAATCTTTCTAATGGTTTTTTTTTCCATATTCTTGCTATCAGTTTTACGCCATGCCTGATGTTTTGTCTTTGTCTAGCATGAATCTTTTACACATCTTCTCAACAAATTAATTTATTTATATAAATAACGACTGCTTTGTTATTCATTCATTTTCATTCACTGTGGTTCTTTCTAATGGTTTTTTTTAAATTTTTTTTTCAGTTTCTATTGCCATCTATGGGAGCAAATATTGATCAATCAGTTAATCGTCATTCTGGCCCATATGTATTTAAGATAAATGGCCATTGTCATCATCTTATGGGATCTCTATTACCTTCTAATGATAATGCTCCAAAATTTGCACAGCTTTATATTTATGATGTGGCGAATGAAGTTTCAAATCGGATGTCGCAATTTCCACATTCAACCTCTGATTCATGTTTGGATGAAACTATTGTTACTGGAATTATTGCAATGCTTGCCTCAACTAATTGTCTAGTCAGCTTATTCCGTCATACATCACAAAAACTCTCAGAACCTGGCAATCCTGGATATAAACTACAATTATTGTCCAAAAGAACAAATGACACCGGACAATATAATGATGCAACTTCAGATGATATTGGTGGCTTAATTGTTGGCGATATTGGTGATTATCGTTCTGAACGATATATAATTATTGAAAGTTGTTCAAACACTTTCCAAAGAATCTCGAAGCTACATCCAAAGTTTATGGCCTTACAATATCCTCTTTTATTTCCATTTGGTGAAGACGGTTATCGAACTAATATTAGTTTTGCAAATCATGCCTATCATATCTCTGGAAAATGTCAAAGAGTCCCCATGAGAGCTTTCTATGCTTATCTTATTCAAGAAAGGGAATATGGAAAAGACACTCTTATAAAAGGTGGTCGTCTATACCAACAATTTTTAGTTGATGCTTTCGCAACTATTGAAGAAGATAGGCTTGACTACATCAGAATGAATCAGGATGATCTCCGGTCTGAACTATATCATAATATTAGTGAAGCTGTGCTTAAAGGAGACGCACAAGGATCATCAACTGGAAAAATTATCCTTCCGTCTTCTTTAACTGGTAGCCCGCGATATATGATTAATAATTACCAAGATGCAATGGCAATTTGCAGAGCTTATGGAAATCCTGATCTTTTCATTACATTCACATGCAACACAAATTGGCCTGAAATCCAGAGAGAGCTCAATAAAAGCAGGGCTTACAAGCCTGAAGACAAACCTGATGTTATTACATGAGTTTTTAGAACAAAACTCCTTGATATGTTAAAGTTCATCAAATCTGGTGCCCCTTTTGGCAAAACAATTGCTGGTAATACAATCATCACAATTTTTTATTTACATAGTGTCATTTATACAGTAAACTAATTCTGTCAAACAATTTTGTAGATGTTCATGCCATAGAGTTCCAAAAAAGAGGCCTTCCACATACACATATCTTGGTTTGGCTAGCCTCAGATTTCAAATTCAAGACTTCTGATGATATTGACTCAGTTGTCTCAGCGGAGATACCAGACAAAAACATCGATCCTTTGTGTCATGAAATTGTCTCTAAATTCATGATACATGGTTCATGTGGTGTTGCAAGACCAAGTGCGCAATGCATGTCAAAGGATGTTTGTGCCAAGTCGTTTCCAAAAAAATTCAGAAGCTCAACCACTTTAGATGAAAATGGATTTGTCTATTATAGAAGACGTCACTTCCGTGATAATTTTGTAATAAAAAATGGAATTATGTTGTTCAATGACTATGTTGTCCCTTACAACAAAGAACTTTTGATGCGTTATAATGCCCATATAAATGTTGAGATATGCTGTCAGTCAATGCTCATCAAGTATTTATTCAAATATGTCAGCAAAAGCCCTGATAGATGCCGTGCCGTAATACAGCATGACAGAAATGATGAAATACAAGCATATCTTAATTGCCGCTTCATCTGTCCTTATGAAGCTATATGGCGAATTTTTCAGTTTCCAATTCACTCAAGATATCCTCCAGTTGAAAGACTTCAGATTCATCTTCCTTTTCAGCAAAATATTGTTTTCTCGGGCAGGCAGTCTCTTCAATCTGTTCTTAGAAGGCCAGGTATCAGGCAAGCAATGCTTATAGAATGGTTTGAATGCAACAAACAATTTTCTGGTGCACGGGAGCTATATTACTCTGAATTTCCAAACAAATATGTTTGGGATCCTAGGCAAAAGGAGTGGACTATGAGGTCTAAAGGGATAAGCCTTGGGCGTATACCATATGTGCACCCTGCTGCTGGAGAACTTTACTTCTTAAGATTGTTGTTACACCATATTAAAGGACCAACTGGCTTTGAAGATTTAAGAAGTGTTAATGGAATTGTTTATCCGACATTTCACCTTGCCTGCAAAGCACATGGACTTTTAGGGGATGATACAAAATGGTCTGAAGCTTTCTGTGAAGCAATCGCAACTGCATCATCACCGCAACTAAGACAGCTTTTTGTCAGTATTATATTATTCTGTCAAGTTGCTGACCCTTTAATCCTATTCAACCAATTTTGGCACTCAATGCATGATGACATTCTATACAAGTTAAGACTATCTTTTAGAATGCCAAACCTTATTCTGGCTGATGATGAGCTGAAAAATTATGTTTTATATGAGCTTGAGCAACTTTTCAATGCTTCTGCAACAACGCTTCAAGATCATAACTTGCCCATGCCTAATGGGCAACTCCTTAAAGAAATTGCAAACAAGCTTCTAAGAGAAGAGCTTAATTATGATTTGGCTGAACTTAGAAGTCAACATTCCTGCAATTTTGCTTCTCTCAACCATGGGCAAAGAGTTATATATGATTCAATTATTGCAGCAATCTTTGCTAAGAAGCAAGCTTTGGTTTTTGTGCATGGTCATGGAGGAACTGGCAAAACTTTTTTATGGCACACAATTATAAATCGTGTCAGATCTGAGTCCTTAATTGTCCTTGCAGTAGCATCATCTGGTATTGCATCTCTTCTTCTTCCAAATGGTCGCACTGCCCATTCAAGATCAAAATCCCACTTTCTATTGATGAATCATCAACATGTGCCATTAAGAAAAACACACATCTTTCCAGCTTTCTTCTAAAAACATCTCTTATAGTTTGGGATGAGGCACCAATGATTCACAGATGTTGTTTTGAAGCTTTTGATCGTTCAATGCGTGATATTCTTTCAGAAGATGGCAACCATAACAAAGATCTCCCCTTTGGTGGAAAAACCATTTTACTTGGTGGTGATTTTCGACAAATATTACCAGTTATTCCCGGTGGAACAAAAGAGCAAATAATCAATGCTTCTTTAACCAGCTCAAGTTTATGGCCCAAATTTACTGTATTAACTCTTACAGAAAACATGCGTCTCTCTACAGATGGTTTGACTTTACAAGAAAAGGCTGAAATTACAGAGTTCTCTGAATGGATTCTAAATGTTGGTGGTGGTCAAATTTCTGATTTACCTTCTCTTGATGAAGCTGATGATTCTTTTGTCACTATTCCTTTCGATCTTCTCCTTGGAACTTCATGTGATCCAATTTCAACAATTGTTTCAGCAATTTATCCAAATATTTCTAACATTCAGGTTGACCCTGGATATTTCAGAGAAAGACTATAGTCACAACAAAAAACACAACAGTTGCTGAAATTAATGATTTTATACTCCACATCACACCAGGAGAAAAACACCTATTTCTCAGCGTTGATTCTATTTCCACATCTTCAACAGAAAGTGATGATGCAGACTCATTATATCCCGTTGAATACATAAATCAATTGGAATTCAATGGGGTCCCATCTCATGAACTTGCTCTCAAAGTTGGGACGCCGGTGATGTTACTTAGAAATATCAGCCCATCTATAGGTCTATGCAATGGGACCAGGCTTATCGTTACACAACTTTCATCAAAGGTCATCCAAGCACAAATAATAACTGGATCTCACATTGGCGATCAAGTGTTTATACCAAGAATCATCTTCCCAATCAATGAAATCAGATGTCCTTTTACAATCAAAAGACGTCAATTTCCTTTGAGACCATGTTATGCTATGACAATAAATAAAAGCCAAGGGCAATCTTTAAAAATTGTTGGTGTTTTTCTGAAAGACCAAGTTTTTACCCATGGTCAGCTTTATGTCGCTCTGTCAAGAGTCACTTCCAGAAAAGGCTTAAAGATTATTTCATGTGACAATGAAGGACGTTCTTCTGCTTATGCAAAAAATATTGTCTACAAAGACATCATAAGCACTCTTCCTTGAGGTTTTTCTTCTTCTTTTTTCAATGTTCAACAAAATAAATTATCAATCATTATTTACTCATCAATATTTTATAGATCACGACAATTGCAATTTACCTCTTTAAATGATTGGTTTTCCTTAAATATAAAGCAATAAAAAACAATCACTGATTCCTCATCAATATTTTGCATGTTATCAGCATTAATCTTTAATTCAATGACTACTTATTTTATTTTGTTTATATATTGCAATGTTCAACATCCTTATTAATTATTTAGTCAAATTTTCATCAACCTTATATACATTTCTGATAGTTTATGTTTATTTATCTATTATGAGTTACATTTCTTTGCTCATTTGTAACTACTAATTCTTATATTCTACTATTTATATCTTTGCTCTCAGGGTCATGGCGCTGTCAATCCAAAACATAAAAAAGTACAACTTCTACCAATCATTACATGCAAGGATTTGTCGTGTTTGGATCCCAACACTCAATGGTCAAAATAGCAGTTTCAATTGCCTTTTCGTTGATGCTACAGTAAGCTTCTATTTGACACGTTTTCTTTATCATCTATTTCACCTTGGCTCTTACATTTTGTTATAAAAAAAACCATCACCTATTCAAAAATATCAATTACAATTTCAATTCGAAATACAATTTTATACTTCTAATCATAAAATGTTTATGATGCAAAAATTTATGTTCGTTCTTTTAAACCAAGACTAATTCTTTGATCCACATGTCCTTCACCAATCTTATGTATGGTTTGTTCTTCAATAATAAAATGCATAATGTTTGCAATTTCATTAATAATAGATTTCACTTTGATACAACAGGGCAACGCAATTCAAGCCTCTGCTAAAGGCAAAAACATACAAGCATTTGCTGCTTCAATTGTTGAAGGTCATTATTATCAAGTCTGTGGATTCTACACCTTTGAGAACAGATATACAAATTCTATTGTTGCCCACGAAGCAGTTATTGATCTTAAGTCTGACACCAAAGTTACAAGAATTGATCCAATCACACCCCCCATACCGCGCCATTACTTTAACTTCATCGACTTTGCACACCTTATGACTACAGGAAGACGATCAGTGGTGCTCACAGGTTTTATCACAAACCAGCATTCTTCATGTGTTTTTATTGTTCTGTTACATTTCTTTTCACCACTAACCTTCTCTCCATCCATTAGATGTGCTTGGTCGATTAAAAGCCATTCAACCGCTTGAACGAATTATGGTTCGGGGTCAAGATATGACAGACAAAAGAGAAATTATCATTGAAAATATAAGGTTGATTATCTTAATCTCATAGCTTTACTAGCTTAATGCCTTCTTTTTTAAAACTCATAATTTTATGCAGGGGTGAAGAGCTTCGGGTTACTCTTTGGGGTGATGTTGCAAAAGCCTTTGATGATTCTGATCTAAGCAATCAATCAAGTCCAGTAATAATTGTGTTTGCTGCCTTTCAAATTACTGAGTTCAAAGGTTTTTATTTTCAACCATTACCTTTTAATTTCTAATAATTCAATCATTCATTGATCTTAATACCTCTATACATTTTCTGGCTCAATATCAAATAATTCCAATATATACACTTTTCTTTTTTCTCCCAGGGAAACCAAATCTCGCCAGTACTGTTGCTTCCTTATGGTATTTCAACCCAGAAATCCAAGAAATCCTTCCCTACAAACATTAGTGAGCTTTCTATTTCTATGTTTATCTTTTATACAACAAATACTTTTTCAAAGCTATTTATAACAAACATCTTTCATGATAAGCTACAAGGATATTCCCATCGAGGTGCATCAACTCCCTCCTACATCGAACACTTTAACCATTGATCAACAACTGAAAGAGAATAGAAAAACAATCAAGGAAATCCTTTGTATGGATCCATACCGATACAAAGTATGTCAACAATTATTTAAACTTTTCATTTGACACATTATTAGCCTTACTTTGTTTTCCTTTCAACAATTCAAAAATATATGTTTATTTATTTATTATTCCACAAAATACAGAATGAAAGATTCACATGTAAGGCGTCAATAGCTGACTATGACCTCCATCGGGGATGGTGGTATCATAGCTGCCCAATATGCACAAAATCAATATTTGACAAAGGCACAGGTTTTAAATGTATTGAGCACAATGAAGTTACACCGATTCCATGGTGAGCAAAAATTTAACATTACTTCTCATGTCAATAGCTACATTATACATATTTTTCACATCCTTTACATTGCATCTTATATTTAATTATCTCATTCCTGACATTTTCTTTGGTTTCGGGTTGATTGTATTGTGACTGACGAAACTGATGTTACAACATTTCTGATGGTCGGAAAAACTGCTGAAATTTTTTTTGGCTCCTCTGCCCACAATTATGTCTATGATAAAGGGTTCATCGATTCCATTCCAACTCCTATGATAGACAAATTACAAAAACCCAAGATTTTTCAGCTGCGATTCGGAACTTTTCGCTCGGTTATGAATCGGTGCGACATCATTGTTGCCAATGTTTTTGATGACATTATAGAAGTTCAATCTCCACAACAGCATGCTGAACCAAAACTTCATGGTCTTAATGTTCGTTTGACGGAACAACATTCTGCGTCTTCCTCCAAACAACCACTTCTGTTTGATCCAATAACTCCAACTCCTATTCCACCATCTAGAGCTGACGTCAATACTCCTCCACAATCACAAACTGTCAGGCAGCTACTATTTGAAGATGAAACACCTCTGCACAGGTAACATGTTTCTTTCCCTCTTAATAACTTTTACCTTCAAATTTTAACAACATTTCTTATATATATTTGCTTTGTCAATGCTACATTCAGCTTATACTGGTCTTTTTAAAATTCACAGCTCTACAACAGATACTGCAGCCGAACCTCCAAGCGTTATCCCATTGCTCGATCCCAGTCCATCAACCATGTCTAAGGAGGATGACCCACCAGCAAAACGTCACTGCACATCAAAATCACATGATGATTAGGTTCTTTCTACTTAATCTTTATTTATGCCATCTCACAAACTATATTTTACTTTTCGATGCCTTTTCATCTCACACACAAACACATTATGATATACATTGTTTCATACACCATCGTTTTCAACTTCTTTGCTAGACACTTCAAACACACGGGCCTTGCAATCTTCATTCTTGCATCTATTATAGGTTTCGTGTAAACCAACAAACAACATTCTACATACAAAGTTTAAGGAAAAATTTGCATGCTTTTGCATAAAACAATAAGAAGAATATGTAAAAAAAAGACTAATTAATTTTATACAGGAGAAAAATTGGAAGTCTATTTGCATGTGTCCACTAACATGAATAAATTCTCTCATTCAGTTGCTACAAATAGAGTAAAATCAGACAAACATGAACAAAATAAAAAAACACTGATTAATAAGAAAAAATAGTTTTTATGCATATATCTAGACATGAATGAGGAAGATGACAGCTATGTATTCTCGGGTCCTGCAAATAAATTTATCTAAAGCTGCCGTTTTTTCATAAGGTAGACAAATATTAATGCAGACTTAGATTGTGCATGGAGCTGGAGAAGGCATAGAAAACATGCAGACGGTACAATTTGGGTTATTCATTTTTTCCTTAGAACACCACCTTGATACTGATAAAATGAAGGGAGTTCATTCTCTTCTTAGGAAACTCAGGGTCAGAAATGAGAGATATTGTAGTGGATAAGCCAGGACGTCATTTTAATTTTGATCCTACTTTGTGATTATCGTACTTTTTCATCCCTTATTTAGCAATCAATCCTTACAACCACTCTAACTTCATCAATGTCAGACTATCAAAAAAATAGAAAAATCTCACATGCCTATTCCAAAAATATAACAAATATGAATTTAGCATCCTATAAAAAAAGCAGGGGGGTCTTTTTCAATTCCATATAAGTCTTTGCAGCTATGCGATTCTTGTAATAAATTTTGAATACATGCTGTCCATTATGGACGATTTTAGATTATGGAATATAATAGATGAACAATTTTAGCTGATGAAACCTCAACGTCTCTAACCCGAGCACAAGAATGATTTCACATACTAACTAAGACAATCTTGGAAACCTCAATTCAAGAGTTCCCACTGCCTACTGGTTTAGCCATAACACCCATACCTTTAGGGAGTAGCCGTAAACGTAAACAAAGGCTTTCACTACCTTACACTACGGACATTTCCTTCTCTTCTTTGATCTCTGGACAAGTTCTTATAGCCGAGGCAGCATCTATAGCTGATGCACTGATTCGAGAGATAGATGGCCTTATACATTACATAAACTGATGGGACGAAATTGTGATAAGCGAGAGGAACCTTCACCTTTTGGAATAAGAACAATGAACGTAAGGTATGATTGAGACCTCTAGGTATGGTCCCAGAGGAAGATCAGTCCTATATAACATATACCACATTAGCCCTGCCCAGAAGATATTGAAAGAAGAAGCTGAAAATCCATCTGGTCCCGATGTTTTTGAATTGGGCATTGAGAAGATGAAATTTTTGATGTCGCTTTCTTCTGACATGGAAATAAATCTATCTTCACTAATTCTACTTTTAGTTACAAAGCCAGATCGAATTCATCAATAGAATAGCTTGGGTGAGTCTTTCCAACTTCCATGACCCTTAGCGCTGGCTACACTCCCTACCGCCCAGTCAATTCTCTAACTATCAGATAAAATAAAGCAAAGAAAGCAACATAAATTAAAAACATAGATAACAGCTGGTCATTCTCGTATTTGTCAATGTCCATCACATCCTCCTATGCATCCCTGGCTTTCACTCCTATACTACGAGTCTTTCACCTATTGATCGATCCTTCTTGCAGAAAGAGTAGGATTGCATTCGTATTATATTTCCATGTAGTGGGCTTGCTCAAAGATCCAATTCCTTGCCCTTTTCATCTTGAAAGATTTTTCTTGCTTTCTGTTTGTGGTCATTACACAGCATATATCCCATTAGCACCAAGCTTTTTTTAGCGATTGGAATGCAAGCCATCACGGTCAAAAAGTCCATGATTGATCAACAGTATAATTTATGTTATTTTAAAAAAAAACCCGGCTCCAGATCAAATAGCCAAATTAGCATCAATTGAATCACAAATCATCGAAATAGCTTAAATAACAGCTGGGAAAATTTCAGTGAGAAGCAATAGAAACCGATTGATCCTTCTGCTGAAATAACACAGTTTGCATGTAATGAATTATTCTGTTTCTTCATTGTTATTTTCTCTGTGACTGTGAGAATTGAGAACGAAGCTTTCATCATTTATTACATGTATATTCTCTGTGACTGTGACTGTAATAATCCCTGGCTTTCATTCTCCTATTTGTTAACATTGATTCCATGGAATTGAAAACGAAGCTCTATGACAGTCATAAAAAAACTCTGCTGCTGCTATTCCTTTCATTCACGAAAGCTTCTCTGTTATTGTGAGAATTTGTTCTTAATTGGAAATACAATCCAATTCATTTCTTATGCCAACTCCATTTTGTGCCGTTGGTGTGTTGGAAATAGAATCCATTTCATTTCCTGTGCTAACTCCATTTTGTGCCGTTGGTGTGTTGGAAATAAATTCTCTCATTCACTTGCTACAAATAGAATAAAATCAGACAAACATGAACAAAATAAAAAAACACTGATTAATAAGAAAAAATAGTTTTTATGCATATATCTAGACATGAATGAGGAAGATGACAGCTATGTATTCTCGGGTCCTGCAAATAAATTTATCTAAAGCTGCCGTTTTTTCATAAGGTAGACAAATATTAATGCAGACTTAGATTGTGCATAGAGCTGGAGAAGGCATAGAAAACATGCAGACGGTACAATTTGGGTTATTCATTTTTTCCTTAGAACACCACCTTGATACTGATAAAATGAAGGGAGTTCATTCTCTTCTTAGGAAACTCAGGGTCAGAAATGAGAGATATTGTAGTGGATAAGCCAGGACTTCATTTTAATTTTGATCCTACTTTGTGATTATCGTACTTTTTCATCCCTTATTTAGCAATCAATCCTTACAACCACTCTGACTTCATCAATGTCAGACTATCAAAAAAATAGAAAAATCTCACATGCCTATTCCAAAAATATAACAAATATGAATTTCGCATCCTATAAAAAAACAGGGGTCTTTTCAATTCCATATAAGTGCTGCAGCTATGCCAGTTACTGTAATAAATTTTGAATACATGCTGTCCATTATGGACGATTTTAGATGATGGAATATAATAGATGAACAATTTTAGCTGATGAAACCTCAACGTCTCTAACCCGAGCACAGGAATGATTTCACATACTAACTAAGACAATCTTGGAAACCTCAATTCAAGAGTTCCCACTGCCTGCTGGTTTAGCCATAACACCCATACCTTTAGGGAGTAGCCGTACACGTAAACAAAGGCTTTCACTACCTTACACTACGGACATTTCCTTCTCTTCTTTGATCTCCGGAGAAGTTCTTATAGCTGAGGCAGCATCTACAGCTGATGCACTGATTCGAGAAATAGATGGCAAATCACCGGAATAGCTTAGATAACAGCTGGGAAAATTTCAGTGAGAAACAATAGAAACCGATTGATCCTTCTGCTGAAATAACGCAGTTTGCATGTAATGAATTATTCTATTTCTTCATTGTTATTTTCTCTGTGACTGTGAGAATTGAGAACGAAGCTTTCATCATTTATTACATGTATATTCTCTGTGACTGTGACTATAATAATCCCTGGCTTTCATTCTCCTATTTGTTAACATTGATTCCATGGAATTGAAAACGAAGCTCTATGACAGTCATACAAAAACTCTGCTGCTGCTATTCCTTTCATTCACGAAAGCTTCTCTGTTATTGTGAGAATTTGTTCTTAATTGGAAATACAATCCAATTCATTTCTTATGCCAACTCCATTTTGTGCCGTTGGTGTGTTGGAAATAAAATCCAATTCATTTCCTGTGCTAACTCCATTTTGTGCCGTTGGTGTGTTGGAAATAAAATCCAATTCATTTCCTGTGCTAACTCCATTTTGTGCCGTTGGTGTGTTGGCTTCATTGTTGTTGAATTCTTTTAATTTCAATTCATTGCTTTTACTCTGCTGCATACCACTTCATTCCAGTAAATGAAGTCTGTTCACCTTAGAAAAAATTAACATCCTCTACTCTGACTTGGGAAATCCGACTCCAATACAAATCCCAAATAATTTCATCGACTATTTTTTTGATCTATTTTACATAACAGATTGCACAAATATTCAAAGAATATAGAGCTACAGTTATTTGAATTCATTGCATTAATTGTTAATTTGTCTCTCAATTTGCTTCATCTGGATTTTACCTTCATTGTTGCTATTTTCACAACAATTACTATTTCTGCAGTTGTTACAATTTCTAGGCAACTACACTTCAATTTGAATTACTTTGGTAACATTGACTCTTTAAAACAAAACTATATTAGCTCTTTAAACTGGTTTTTCAGAACCTTTATAACTTTTATTTTTTCAATGGCACAATTTTATATGTTAGTCATAATTTGAGTTGAATATTATTTCTCATTATTACTATTACTTATAAATTTACGCCTATACCAATTAATCCATTTCTGCTAAATTTCAACTTTGCGCAGGTGGAACATAACAAACAAAAAAAAACCACGGAGCTGCCAGACGTAAATGCCATCACAATCTAAATTATGGTTCTCTGATTTTCATCTCCTGACAAACTTTGTCTCTTCTAATTTTGCATCACTGCTTGCATTGTTTCAATGTATATATCCTCTCTTGCAAAACAATGCTACCTTTTGGAATTGTGATGGCATCATTTTGTTATTATAACTGAATATGTAAATTTTATTATGCTTTAGACTCTAAAACTGGTTGGCTAATCTATGTACTTTTTATATGTGGATATGAACGATGTAATAGTTTAGCCAATTTAATCATATGACAGTTTCATCGCATGACATCTACATCTATACGTTTTCCACATAATTGTCCTAAAAAAAACAACCAATTATTAATTTCATTTATTACATGTATATGCAAAATATACTTTAATTCCTATACATACCAATCTTCAAACTATTTAATTAAAAACAATTGATAATTATTGTTTGCGCATTCAACTCACATGTCAAATTAATAGAGAACACTTAACAACCATCTACAAAGCATAGAAATTATATTCAATTAAAATTATCGAACTACATCATTATTTTTTTCTTTATCATCAAACAAAGGCTGTCATCAATTTTTTTTTCTTCTTGATTATTTCACGTCAAAGTGCCAAACCTGTGTAACATTTCTTATACAAAATTTTTAAAAGATTATAAAAACGAGTTTTATGCACATGAACTAATCAATTATTATACACATCCAGTGGCTAAATTTTTTACACTCCCTGCATCCCTATTCAAAAACCTGTTTAAATTTTTGTTTCATGCGTTTTTTAATTATTCCCTTTAACCCAAAAAAAAGGCCATCTCAAACTGTTAATACAGCACAAATAACAACTGAACACGACATATCTCCCCTATTAAAATTTAAAAATACATCATGAAGATCACATTTCATTTCATGTTTTCCCCATATCGACTCCCACCAAAACTGTTTGAAAATGTTAAAAAACCCTTTTTTTAACCATATTTATTTTGCCTATGTTTATTTTATTCAAAAACAAAACAAAACACTCCGTTTTGTTGCAACAACGACATATAACCAAAGAGTAAAACAGTAATGCAAACGTTGCCATAGTTACAAAAATTCAATAACGGTGAGCGGATGAATAAAACTTAATCATTGCTCACAAATAATTATTTGGTTTTTTCTACATACATATACCATTTTGGCAGCAAAATATTAATTATATTATACATTGGCAGAATTAAACATATCAAAAAAAATATATATACATTGGCAACAACCCTGCGCAACGCGCGGGCATATGGCTCGTTTTTTCTAAAAGTAATTAGATTTTTTTTATTTGTAAAACATCATGGAAAAAACTTACTGATAATACATTGTTATCATTTTTATTAAATTTAAAACATTCAAATCAAAGTGGGTGATAATGATTTGATGTAGGAAAAGATATAAAGAACTTCTTATTATTTTATTTTTCTCACTTAATTCAAATCATTAAATTTAAAAATAAGATTGAGAAGAAAGAATCGAAAGTTTACTTTCTACCTCAGTGACTTATCTTCACTACCTTCTTGTTTGTATGTTGATTGAACTTGACAATTTAGCATTGCTTTATTGTAAAGCCATATAGATTTTTCCTTGCATGAAATTACCATTAGAGATACCTTGCATGATTGCTTATAAATTCTATACTTGCTTTCACATATATCAAAGCTAATTCTCAATTCTCCAACTTATTGTTATTGGAGTTAGACCTTTATTGAGGATTCATATGCTTCGTTTTCTGGTCTATTTCCATTAAAAAAAAGTATATCGTCGGTTAAATATAAAAAACTATACAAATTATGTTGGATATATATTGATAGAATTAAAAATATATATAATAATTTATTTACATCATTTTATATCTCCTTTTTTTAAAGGAAAAGACAAATTTAAGACTTTTCAATTTCTCATGTTTTACACACTATTTGCTTCCGCCAATTTCAATGACCAAAGCCTTTACTACTCTCGTTGAATGTCTAACCAATAATCAATTTTTGATGCCATGTTTTGATGTTTTATTTTCAAAAATACATTTTCTTTATCTACATGTCATTCGAACATGTAAAAAAAACAAGATTGCACTTAATTTACTAGCAAACTTTAATCAATTAATATCATGAAATTGTTCAAATTACCTCTATATATTTTGAAGTAAAAAATGAAATTGAAATTCATGAAAATCCTAATTTGAATTATCATACCATGTGTTATTATGAAATTAGACGAAGAATCACATTTTGTTTCCTTATAGTAGATGGGCACTACATGCACCAAAGTGTTCTTATGACATTATAGCTCAATTTATTGTCATATATGGGTCTAGTCAATATTCATGCCACTAAGGAAATTTTGGAATAAATTATTAATATTAAATAATTAATTGTTCATTACTTTATTTTTTTACAATAAATTGAATGATGTTTCACTGCAACTTTCAACAAAAACAAAAACCAGGAGATGCGATCCTATAACAAGGCCAGAGCCCAGTATTTGGCCGAGATTGGAAAATTGTCAAATCCAGGTCCCGATGAGGTATGATACCGATTTTCTTTCACTATCTTTTTACTTCTATCACAGCACAACGCCACACTAGACTTTATTTTCCAATAATACATGAATGTCTTGTCAAGTTTTTAAATTACGAGGCAAGAATTATAGATTTCATATTCTACAAGTAATTAAAAAAATATTTTTTTATTTTATTTCTCTCACTAAAATCAAATTATTAAATTTAAAATATAACTAATAAAAATATATTACTTTTCTAATTTATAAATAAGAATGAGAAGAAATAATTGAAGGTTTGATTTCTATAAAAAATGACTTATCTTCCCTCCCTTTTATGCATATTAATTGAAAAAAATAGTTTAGCATTGTTTTATTGTAAAGCCATATAGATTTTTTCCTTGTTGTGAAATGGTAGTTACTTTTATTATTTTATTTCTCTCACATAATTCAAATCATTAAATTTAAAATATGAATAATAAAAATATTTGAGTATTCAAATTTAAAAATAAGTCAGAGAGAATTAAAAGTTAATTTCTATCTTATTAAATTATCTTTATATTAAAATCTAACAATTTAGCATTGCTTTGATGTAAAGCCATATAAAAATTTCCCCTTTTCTATGAAATGATGATTATATTTGTTTTGAATATTGGATGAATATTATTATCATAAAATACTAAAAATTAATTAGATGCTTTTTTTAAGGTAAATAAAAAAAATCTATAAACAAAAGTTATTATAGGTCATAAAAACACTAAAAACATTTCGAAAAAAAAAAAACTCAAAAACCAATTTTAAACCATAAGCTTTTTAATGATTAGGGTAACATTAGTAATTTTAAAAACTAGGGGGATAATATTTAAAAAGTCTAACAATACGAGACATTAATTAATATGTAGAGACAAAAATAAAATTTACCAAATTTTTATATATAAAATTATTTCAAAATAATATTGAAATACCATACGTACATTTGTTTTTATCTTGTATTGTTTAAGTTCTTACACCACACATTCTTTTATTTAAATAATATTTCACTTAATTTGCCTACTTCGAACATGCATATATTGCAAACTTCAATCAATTAATATAAGGAAATTTGTCAAATCACCTCTATTAACTGAAATAAAAAATTAATTTAAAATTCATATGACTCTTAATTTGCATATATTAATAAAATATCCGTTAATTACTCATGCCAAGTTCCATCATTGCATTGCTATTTTGAAGGAGGTGATACATTTGAAAAAAGTTATAGCAGAAAAAGATCGAGTGTTTGAGCATAAATTGCGAGATCTGGAGCAAAAAGTGCGAGAGCTTGAGCAATTTCGAGCTTCTTAACTGCATCAACTCCACAACAAGGAATTGATTCACTTCCAAGAAGTTTGCCAGCACAAACTGATAATCAAGAGACTGGTCAATAACAATTAAAGAATAATGAGATCAGTTTATGTATGGACTAAATGTATTAGTTTTCTTCCTATGATGTGTTCATAATTATTTAAGTGGATTATCTTAAATAAATAAGTTTAAGCAATTCTTCCTCATCCCAAAAGCATGAGGAAAACATTTGTGTTTGTTATTTAAATCCGCGGAAGAATAAAAATATTAATTTATTAATGTCTTAATGGCTTCTGAAAAATGAGCGTTTTGTTTAGTTATAAAAGAGTTTGAGATAGATAAAACAAAAATGTTATTGGTTGTAAAAACAATAAAAAAAAGAGTTCCTATTAACAAAAAACCTAAAATACATCGGTTTTTTACTGTTTTTTTACTGTTCATTGTGACTCATAGTCATTGTTCACTTGCAATTTGTTCCGGTGTGTTGCGCGAGTTCGTCGGTCTTTTTTTTTTCCGTTTATGAACAGTGGATTAGCGATTTTACCCCTCGAAAACGACAAAAAACGCCGTCAGAATCAGGGGCTCTGTTGTCATTACGCACATCGGACCGGACTAGTCCGATTTGGCCCGCTGGTCTTCTGCTTATTTTATTATTATTCAAAATTGGCTAAATACTGTTTTATTCCCTAATAAGACAAAAAAGGTGACTTAGGGCACAAGGGCAGGAAGGTAATTGACCTTATTTTTTTATTATTCCTTTCGTTGAATGTCAGAGCGTGAAGGGCACGCGCCAGGTGTTTTTTCGCCCCACGCCCTATTTAGGTGGCACGTGCGGACTCATACGGTGGCCGGAGAAGCGATTCCGGAGTCTCTCTCGATGCGCCTCCGCGTGGGCTTCCTCCCGTGGTGGCGCGTTTAGCATAAAAATATCCGTATACACGGCAGCGGCCGGTTAAAGTTGCTGGCCATGTTTCTCTCTCTTCTGCACGTAAAAGTGCAGGGGAGTCCCCCATTTGTTGTTACTTTTCACTTAGGTCCCTTGACTTTCAATTTTGTTTTTTGTCCTGATTTTTGTTATATAAGTTTTGATTTAGTTCGATTAGGTCCTCCGATTGGAATTGATTAAATGTCAATGTGTCACTTCGGTCCTCCTTTTAATTTTCGTATTGGGTTTAAATGATTCAATAAATACGGTACAGAAGTTTCGATTTCTTCAATTTGATCCTTTTATTAAAATTGATAATATATTTAATTTTTATTTAGGCCCTTATACTTTTAATTTTGGATTTTAATCCCTTTATATTTGATTTTCATTTCGGCCCTTATACTTTTAATTTTTTATTTTAATCCCTTTATTTGTTTTTATTTCTAGAATAATCTCTACTTTTGACCATGTATATATAAGTGTGCTCTTCGTTTTGATTTTTAATTTTTGTTATTTTTTTATTTATTGAGGTGATATTTTTTCAAAAAAAATTAGCTCTTAAATTTTGTTTTGTATCTATGATCATTTGCAAATTGATATTTGTGTTTTTTTTCTCCATTTGTTCTTTCTTTTAGTTTTTTATTCGTTTTTTTATTTTTATTTTTATATCAGATGACTTTTTTTTTACTTGATAATTTTTATTTTATTTTTTTGTTTAATCTTTTGTTAAAGTTTTTAAGATCTTTTTAATCTTTCATTTATTTTATTTTTTCCATTATTAACATAATAATAATAATAACAATAATAATAATAATAATAATAATAATAATAATAATAATAATAATAATAATAATAATTTAATTTTTGTTTGCTTACTCTTTTGTTAATGTTTTTAGGTTTTTTTCTCTCGGGATAATTTGATAATTTTTATTGTTTTGGCAGTAATAGCAATGATAATTTTTGTTTTTGTTTGATCTTTTGTTGAGGTTTTTAGGATTTTTTTAGTCTTTCATTTTTTTTCTTTCATTATTAACAGAAAAATAAAAAAAATATAATAATAATAATAATAATAATTGTCGCGATGACGATTTTTCGCGCTTCGCGCTCCGCCATCCCTCTGTGGAGAGACAACGGCGCGCGGTGAAAATGGGATTGTTTATAGCCGTAAAATTTATGACTATAATTATCAGGAGTCGCCACCTAATATTAAGGTTACTAGGAACCTATTGGTCTGCGAGAGTCTAGGTAAGGGGACTTGTTGTGCAAGGGGAAGACGCATCACCCCCAGTGCACCCTACCTAAGGTAAGCTGCATTGTTGTTTGATTGTTTTTCTAAGTTAAAAGTTTTGCACTGTTTTTTCAAAAAAACCATTTTTTTTGTCTGCGGGTGTACTTTACAATGTAATTTTACACCGCAGTTACAAACCTTTTTTTTTATCTACGGATGTACTTTACAATGTAATTTTACACCGTAGTAACAATCTTTTTTATCTACGGATGTACTTTACAATATAAATTTATACCGTAGTTTAAAAACCTTTTTTTATCCATGGATGTATTTTACAATGTAAATTTACACCCTAATAGATAAAACAAAAAAAACAAAAACAAAATTAAAATTATTTTTGATATTTTGGCCAAATTCCAACGGATAATCATAAACCGGTTACGATATCCAATTTTTGTTTTAAAACATGAGGAAGATGCAAAATATTTTTTTTTTGAAAAATATGATGGAAAAAATCTTGGAATCCGGCCGTATGCACGAAAACAACACATTTTTATTTCTTTTTTTTTAAATGCAATTTTTTGTAATATTTTTTTTAAAATAGGAAATAAAAAAATAAATAAAAAAAATTTGGTCGGGCCGGGCCCATCTAAATGGGTCGGCTCAGCCATGTTGGGCCAACGGCCCAGATATGATAACTTGGGCTGGACTGGACTGTCCAGCCCTGATGGGCCGAGAGGCCCATCAACTTTGGAAGCTGGGCCGGGGAACTGAAACCCGGCCCAACAACTCAACGGGATTCACTCCCCAGCGCGCGAGGAAGAAGACAATGAACAGTAAAATGGTCGACCACGACGAGAGGCTTACCTGCTAACACCTACGGGTTGAGGAGGTCGAGGTGGTTCTCTCTGTCGTGGTGGCATCGGAAATGGTGGCCTGTGGTGGCCGGAAAAGACATTGGAAGATGCACGGTTTGGCTTGCTGTCGTCGGGGCTGTCACCGTTTCCTCGCCTGAGCAGCTACTGAGATGTCTGGCGTGGAGTGGAGACTACCGGAGCCGCTGGTGCTCACCGGGAAGTGCTGATGCTAGAGGAGAGAGAGCCGGCTGCCACTGGTTTTTTAGAGAGAGAGAGAGAGCATGCTGTAGAGGGAGGCCGACTGTCATTGCTATCAGTACCGCTGTGGGTACAATGGGATGCCACTTGTACTTGGTGGCCAGAGTTGCTGAAGCAGACGAGGGAGATGATAGGGGGACACCGGCCTATAGGAGAGAGAGAGCACGACACTCGTAGAGAAGGCTGTTGATGACAGCTCTACCAGTGCAGAGGAAGATCAAGGATGATGGTGTAGTTTCATTCAACTGGTGTCTTCTTCTTCCTTCATGTTTCTGCCCTGTTTTTTTCTACAAAATTATTCGTTGTCTGTGTAATTTTTCTCTGGTTTTTTCCTCTCTCTGTTAATTTTTTCTTCCCTCCTCTAGCATGGTTTCTTTCGTGCTATTTATAGGCGAATAAAGTAACATGACGTGCAGAGGTGGGTTAACACCTACAGCAGCGTGCCTGTAGTTGCGGCTGTTGGCGGCGGCATGCCTGCAATGGTGGCCTATCGGCAGCTGAGTACTTGTAGTGGCAGAGTGTCGACGGTGAGCTGCATACTTTGGCAGAAGTTGCATATGTATTTTGGTCCTTCAATTTGTAATTGTTCTAATTGCATCCTCAATCATCTTTAAATTTTTAATTTCTTTAATTTTGCCCCTGACTTCACACAATTTGCTTGGATTTGGTCTCCAAAAATTCTAATCTTGTCAATTGAGCCCGAATTAAGCTCAAGAACTTGATTTTTTTATTGATTAAGCTCTTAATAAAATTAATTTGACCAATTTAAAGTATAATTAAGTCCTTGCACTCAATTAAATACTTCAATTGGACCCCAAATTAATTCTTAAACATAATTATACTTTAAATTGGCCCATGATTAAATCAAATTGGCCTATAAAAAATATAATTATGTCTTCCGACTTAATTTTACATAGATTTATCCAATAATAAATTATTTCAGCCTTGAATCTGTATTTTTCTTTATTTTTGGGCATGAAAGAGGTATGATCGGACTTTCAAAAAAGTCCAAAATTTTCACATTGATTTTTCTACCAACATCAGCCCTTTTTAGTTTATTTTTGTTATTTTTGGATAGATTTTGGGGAATAACCAAGAAATTGGTTTATGACACCATGCATGCATCTTTTTTTATAAAACTAGTTACACTCGATTTTCATACCTTTTCCAACATCAAAATTGGTTGAATATTGTAGTGATCACAAACCTGTTGTGTCCACAATTATTTAAGTGCACGTGTGTTTATGATTAGTTGGCATTGTAACAGTGAGAGAATAATATAATTCATGTATTGAGATTTCACATAACATCTAAAGTTTTTGAGTTGAATGGGTTCTTCAATAACTAAAAGATTATGAGTCTAATCTCATTCTCTCTTTCTAGTTAGTAGAAGGTAGTTGGGTTGGTTGAACTGATTTTTTTGACAATAACTAAATATAGTACTGTGATTGTTGCCGCTGAAAATGTGCAAATTAAGCAGATAAACTCTTACATTGTTTTATTCATCGAGAGGATCACTATCGTTGATTACGTCCAAATTTCTGAAATTTTTCTGTGTTATGAAGATGCAAAATTACACTGATGCAAGGAAGAAAGTTATTAGCAGAAAATGGTAGTCACATATTCAAACCTTCGGGAAGATTTGTGCTCTAACATCATATTGATTAAGAATTCCTTCCCTCTTTAAGTATCTATCAAGAGAAGAAAAGGGAGCTAAATTAAAGTATCTTGATTCCTGCAGCATTTCTTTATTACTATATATTTAGCATCTCTTCATTCCTTTGTACCCAAGCCAAGTACCAAATTCTTACTTGTGCATGTAACTATGGTTTGCAAAAGCCTCCCATACCTTTGCTTTGCATGCTGCAAGAAGAATATGCAGCAACTCGTATTTTATGATACCTTACCCAAAATCTACTGTAGAATTCTTTTCTCATAAGAGTATTTGTGCTAAGAAAACTATGGAATAAATGATTAAATATTAGATATTTGCTCTTGTTAATTGATTGCTGCTTGAATTTCTGACAGAAAGTTGAATGGTGTTTCATTGCAATTTTATTTTAACAGAAAATAAAGGCTGCTATTTTTGCCTATCCCTTTCATTTCCTTCTAATTTGACAGGTAGAGATGCATGAACATTGGGAAATCAGTTGAGAGTCTTTAATATTTTTTGCATGTGACATCAGTCTAGGAGTGTTTCCTGATGCATGATTTATGCAGCCAAATAAAATAATACTCTGCTACAATAACAACTAGCTAGCCTCTGTCACAAACCAGTTGGGATCTGCTGTACTGATACTTTTGTACCATTCTTGACGACCATATATATATATATAAAAGAAATGGGAATAGTTTCGAGAAAAAGAAAGAATGAATTGCGACTTGGTCCAACTATCAGCAGAACAGGACTTCTTTCAAACAGTTCTGCCTATGCCATGCACTATTGCTTCTAAATTCTATAATTGCCTTTACATGTATTATAGCTAGTTCCCAAAGTTGCATTCTTTTCATGTTCCATTTTCATTAATTTTTTATTGCACTTAATTTACATCCTTTGAACAACATGCAAATAAAACAAGATTGTATTTAATTTGGTACAAGACTTTAATCAATTAATATCTGGAAATTGGTCTGTCTATGATACTAAAATATTTCAACAAGGTTATTTTGAAGCTGGAGGTGGCAGAACTTAAAAAGGTTGTGCCAGTTAAAGAACAAAGCTCAGAGTAAAGAAAGCAAGAACTTGAGCAATTACGATCTCTTTTAGCTATATGAACTCCGTAGCAGGAAATCGGCGCACTTCCAGGAGGTTAGCCGGCACAAATTGATGATCAAAGGACCGGTCAACCTCCTTCAAATAATGAGATTAATTTAAGCATGGAATAAGAATACTAGATTTTATTATATAGTGATTGAATTATGTTGTATTTAATTGAATATTTATAACATTTTTCTTTTCCACTGTTTTCTTCTTCTTCTTCTTTTTTTAAGCTAATGATTATATTTATAAATTGACCCATATTTGTTTTTCTAGCTACAAGTTTCTTAAAGTTCTCGAATGGCATACAATGTATTTATTGATCCAACAAATTCAATATCAGGGGCTATAGCGATTTACCAGAGAAATGACTGTAATATTGGGTCACCGACCAGAAAACGACGGCAAAATCCCTTGTGTTGATTCGTTTAGTAGTAAAAATGACTGTAATATTAGAGCTTTTCAATGCAATGGTAGAAGAAAAGGGCAGTCAACTAATCTAAAGTTTTTTCAATCTTGTAAAATAGCATCTCTTCTTAGCTTGGCACCCGAGGCCAGAGCACCTCTTAAGTTTCGCTGAAAAGAAGGCAAACTCTGTCCTTCAAGAAACGAAAAGGAGACTAATTTGAAGTTTCTTCATTCTTACAACCAGCATCTCTTTATTATCAACCATCTCTTCTTTGCTTCGTATCCAAGCCTCCTACATATCGTATAAAGCCTTCTTTATTTTTTTGAATGCAGTGAAGAGTAACGGTGAATCAAGGTGAGTTTAGGATCTTTGATTTTGCTCTGATACCATGAAAAGATGAAATAAGAATGTATATTGATTGAATGAGTATTACAGAAATTGAGTCCAGTATTTGTACATCAAGCTATTCCTACAAATCAGGAATATAGCTACATTATAGGGAAAGATAAAGACTAATATAGAAAGATAATATTTGTTAATTATCTACTTCCATATACATGTGATATTGTATTTCAACTTGCTAACAAGTTGTTCACACAAGCTCTAAATTAAAAAACAAAAACCCTAATTATTATGACACTATGAAGACATGAACAATGCTAGCAACACTCTCTTTTAAACACTTGTTTATTTAAATTATCCACATCATCATTAATCAATTTACTCGAAATGGATAGCTATTGGAAGTTTGGAAGCCAACTCATAGGGACAAGGCTAAATAAATATCAAAATTATGAGTCATATCTCATTTAAATATTATCTTCAAGAAATCAAATCTCCAAAAGTAAAAAAGCTTCACAATTGAGTTCTTCCATCTACATTTTCTAATAGATTTCATCAAGAATGCACATTCTATGCAATGAAAGCGATATCATTAATGGGAAGGAAACAGGATGCTTTTCATTCGAATATTTTTCTAGTTTTGGAGATGAAAGGATAAAATCTTAAGCATTAACACACCACCAACAAGTACATAGAGCATTTCTAGGAGGTTTGTCGGCACAACATGATGATCAAGGGACAGATTACCTCCGTCAAAATAATAAAAAGATTCCCAACAGTACTTTCTCCTGTTGTGTCCATAATTATTTAGGAGAACTAGCTCCTGCTTCTTTGACCGTAACGAATAACAGGAGTGGTATTTTATTACCGTGATTATTGGCGCTGAAATGTGCAATTTCTTTGCCTATCTAGCTAGAATCTCTTGAGAATGAAAACATAATGCATAAACCTATTGTTTTAATCATCAAGAGGATGACTATCCAAATTTCTAGAATTTCTCTCTGTGTTCTGAAGATGCAAAATTCTACTAATGCAAGACAAAAACTTATTAACACTAAATAGTATTTTTATATCGATAAAAAATAAATATTCAAGACTTTGGGAAGTTTAGTTCTCTAACATCATATTCAGAATTCCTTCTTGAAGTGTCCAAAAAGTTGTGTCTATTGTCTATCCAGAAAAGAAAAAGGATAAAAAGCAACTAATTTAACGTCTCTTCATTCTTGCGGTATCAGCATCTATTCCTTGCTTTGTACCCATGCCAAGTACCAAATTCTTGCTTGTACATGTACCTATGGTTTGCAAAAGCTAGTCAAGCAAGCTCTAAGTTAAAGGAGATATATCCCATTAATTTGTAATGCATCCCATATCTTTTCTTTGTATGCTGCAAAAACTTCTATTTTATAATACCTTACCCAAAACCTACTGCATAATTCTTTTCTCATAAGAGTCTTTTCACTATTCATTTTAAGAGATTGTTTCAAAGATATCCACATTTACTTTTCCATCTTACAAATTTTTTTTTCAAAGGGTTGATCAAGTAAACTAGTTTCCACAGTTGAGGAAAAGATGACGATGCTCCAAATATTGACTATACAAGACTTAAATTTATGGAACAACTGGGAGATTCGAGGAATGGTTTTGATTAGTCTCTTACTACAAACCATCCTCATCATATTTGGTCCTCTGCGAAAGACCATTGCCAATGTCTGGATCAGGATTCTCGTTTGGTTTGCATTCCTCCCAGCAGACATGGTGGCAAGTGTTGCACTGGGAATTCTAGCCAGAAGCCAAATAGATTCATCAGGTGACGGTTCAAAGAAAGCCAACAATTCCATCCAGGCATTTTGGGCACCTTTTCTACTCATGCATCTTGGTGGCCCAGACACAATCACTGTATACTCGATTGAAGATAAAGAGTTATGGTTAAGGCACTTACTTGGTGTAGTAGTCCAAGTCGAAGTGGCTTTTTATGTCTTCTCAAGGTCTTGGGGTAGCGGTATCCTCCCATTCATAGCGATCCCGGTGTTCATTGCTGGCATTATAAAGTACTCAGAGAGGACTTGGGTGCTCTGGTCTTCATGCTCCAAGAGTTTGAGAAAAAACTCTTCTCTCTTAGATTTCAAGAGTTTTTTTCATCGTATGAGAAATCCAGAAAGTTATCAACAGAGAGAATATCTTCGTCAAGCGTACACTTTTTTTCATATATCCAAGGTTACAATGCAGGATCTTGCCCCTAGCTATTTGGATCTAATGATGAGCTATACATGGTTTTCCAAAATCCCAGCAGACGATGCCTTCAAGGTGGTAGAGGTTGAGCTCGGATTAATATATGATATGCTTTATACTAAAGTGCCCCTGATTTACTCCCGTTCTGGAATCATTCTTCGGTGTATCAGCTTTGTGCTCTCTGTTATTGCATTTATTATCTTCCAAGTCAAGATTGAGAAACATGCCTACTCATCGATCGACGTTGCAGTCACGTATTTATTGTTTATGGCCGCTGTTTTTCTCGAGCCTTATACTTTTTTATGCCTTGTTTTCTCTGATCGGACAATGATTTGGTTGCTTGATAAATGAGGGAACGCCCTGACGAGTGCAATTTATTTTGGGATAAGGAAGTTAACTACAAGCAAACGAGGTCGAGATCCATATCACAGTATAACCTAATAAGCTCTTCCATTGAAAACAAACAACTTAAATATTGTTTGGAATTGGTGAGAATCGATGGAATGATGAGGCAGATGCATGTGAATCGATGGAATGATGAGGTAGATGCATGTGAACCAGAAAGTGATGAACAGAGAGAATATCTTCGTCAAGCTTACACTTTTTTTCATATATCCAAGTTTACAATGCAGGATTTTGTCCCTGGCTATACAGATCTATTGATGAGCCATTTCTGGTTTTCCAAAAACTCGGCAGGCAGTGCCTTCAAGGTGGTAGAGGTTGAGCTCGGATTAATATATGATATGCTTTATACTAAAGCGCCCCTGATTTACTCCCGTTCTGGAATCATTCTTCGCTGTATCAGCTTTCTGCTCTCTGTTACTGCGTCTATTATCTTCCAAGTCAAGATTGAGAAGCATGCCTACTCATCGATCGACGTTGCAATCACGTATTTATTGTTTGCGGCCTCTGTTTTTCTCGAGCTTTATGCTTTTTTATGCCTTGTTTTCTCTGACCAGACAATGATTTGGTTGGTTGATAAAGGAGGGAACGCCCTGACTAGTGCAATTTATTATCGGCTAAGGAAGTTAACTACAAGCAAGCGATGGTCGAGATCCACATCACAGTATAACCTAATAAGGGTATGCACCGAAAACAAGCCACTTAAATGTTTGGAATTTGTAGGAATTGATGAAATGATGAGGCAGATGCATGTGAATCGAAAAGACTTGAATGGTGGACTACATGAATTTATTTTCGAACATCTTCGAAAGAAAGCTGAGAAGATGAAGGAAGATTTTAATTTTTTTGAGAAAAAATTGAGAAGTAAAATAATTGGTCAGAGGGGAGATGGTGTGCTAGAAAGAGAGGGGCTATTAAAGAACTTCAAGTGGTGCACAACTGAAGTAGAATTCAGTCGGAGCATTCTTGTTTGGCATCTCGCAATAGAGATTTTTTCTCGTAATGAGAAAGATGCAAGTAATGTCTCCACAAGCAAATGCTTATCTGAGTACATGATGTATCTTTTGGTGATAAGACCAAATATGCTCTCCAAAGGATTCCGTGACGAGGGATATCTAATTACTTTGGGAGACAAGCGTTGTGAGGGTATAATTCAGTCCTACAAAACATCACCTAGTTATGATAATGAATGGTTTCAAAGGGATTGGAAAAAGAACAAGTCAACGGTAAATGGCGGGCTCGTGCTCGCCAAGCAATTATTGGAGTCAATATCGGAAAGTAAGAAGCGATGGAAGATGATAGAAGAAGTTTGGATGGAAATGCTTACTCACGCAGCAGCTCATTGTCCATGGAAAAAACATGCTCATGCACTGGGAAGAGGTGGAGAGTTACTCACTCATGTCTGCTTTCTTATGCTACATCTTGGTTTGAGCGAACAATATGAATACAATGCATCTGATGAAATGGTAAGTGTGAATACAAACCATATGACTTATTTGCTATGTAAGTATACCAAAAACATTTCTCAAGTACAATGGTAGATAGATACTACATTTTTTAAAGTGTTAGAATAAAATAATATATCGGATCATTTCAATTTAGATATATTATTTTCAAAATTCTATTTGAATGTTTTTATTTCGTTTTTTTCATTTTATTAATAAATAAAGTGCATTCAATTGAATGTCATTTAATTTAGAATGGTTGACTGATGATTTGTATAAATAAAGTTAATATTTTTTCTATCTTTCTCACTTATCCTCAACTAACATATTAATAAAAATTTAGAATGAATTATTAATATTAGATATTGCTTTTGACCACTTCAATTTCATGTTTACATGCAGTTTTCAACAAAAAACAAAAAGGGCTTGGAATATTACAATCGTGAACAGGTATGTATCAATTTTCTTTCATTATCTTTTTGTTTTTACATAGAACAATGCAACATAAGTTTTTGTTTGATAATAATGCATGAATGATTTGTCAAGTCCTTAGGCAAAAATTATAGAAACTTTTTTCTAAAAGTAATTAGATTGTTTTTTATTTGTAAATCATCATGGAAAGAAGTTCTTGATAAAACATTATTATCATTTTTATTAAATTTAAAACATTCAAATTAAATTGGGTGATAATGATTTTATGTAGGAAAAGATATAAAGAACTTCTTATTTTATTTCTCACTTAATTCAAGCCATTAAATTTAAAAATAAGATTGAAAAGAAAGAATTTGAAGTTTACTTTCTACCTCAGTAACTTATCTTCACTACCTCCTTGTTTGTATGCTAACTGAACTTAACAATTTAGCATTGCTTTATTGTAAAGCCATATAGATTTTTCCTTTTTGTTGTGAGATGGCATTTACGTTTTGTTTTGAATATTGGGTGAATATTATTTTCACCCTTATAAATGAACAATGTTCCACTTCCATCTCAATACTTTAAAATCTTATAATTTACCCTATAGTTTTTTTTTTTTAAGTTTTGATTTTTTTTTAAGTTTTGATTTTTTTTTTTAAATAACTAAAAAAAATGTTGATTTTCCTTTGGTATCTCTTTTACTTCCTCTCAAATCCTCATATATGTTATTATATGTCATAATAACATGTAAAAACATTCCCAAGGAAAAAACTCAAAAACAAGTAGTCAGCTTTTTAATGGTTAGGGTAATACGAGCGATCTACCCGCGCGATGCGGCGGGTTTTTTTATCTATGTAGAAAATTGATTGTTTTTATATGTATTGTATTTTGCTATTTTAATATTTAATTAGTAAAATTATAATTGATAAAATCTGTATAATGGAAATGGAAAGTGGGTCGTATATTTTTTATTCGCAGATAATGTACGTAATTTTTTTTATGGATTGCCTTTTTTCCCCAGTAATATTAGATCTGACACATTATAAATAAAAATATTGTAATTTTTTTTCCAGAAATAAACTGACATTTTCTGCGTGCTATAATGAGTTATTTCAATGTTTAATAACTAAAATTGCAACAGATAAAAATATGTTAGAAATGAGTTTCTTGCGTGGTATAATTAGTATGCTTGCCCGCGCATTGCGATAGGGTTTTTTCCATGTAGAAAACTAATTGATTTTTTACATGTTGTAATTAGTTGTTTAAATATTTAATTAGTAACATTATAATAGATAAAATATGTAACAAATAAATTTTTTTTGCGTCCTATAATGACTTATTTGCCGTCTAAAAGGAATAGCGCAATCGAAACGGAGAGTGACTCACATATTTTTTAATTGTAGATAATCGAGGTAAATTTGCCAAAAGAAAAAAATTTGAGATGATAATGTAGGTCAATTTGTCTACCTTTTGTTTTTTTGAGTTGTATTTTTTCCCCAGCAATATTAGATTTGAAATATTAAAAATGGAAAAATTGAAAAACAAATTAAGAAATAAACTTAAACAAAAGAGTATAAAATTTAAATTCAAAGCAAATTTTTTTTTTTATAAGATTTATTAATCATATTATTATATTAAATGTATTTAAGCATATTGATATATATTTTTTTAAATCCCAGGTCATTTTTTCTCTCCCTCTCTCTATATATTTTTAGGCGATAATATTCAATAAATATTAAAACATATAATCAGTCTGACATACTTTATAGAGTAATAAAAATGGGAAGTGGTTCGTATATGTTTAAATTGTAGATAACCTAGGTAAATTTGTCATTTTATTCTTTGTTTGAGTTGAATTTTATCCCCAGTATATATTAGATCCCACACATTATAAATCAAAATATTGTAATTTGTTTTTAAAAATAAACTGAGTTTTTTTGCATGCTATAATTACTTATTTGCCTTCTAAAAAGAACAGTGTAATCGAAACGGGAAGTGACCCGTATATTTTTGGATTGCAGATAACATAGGTAAATTTGTCTGCCTTTTGTTTTTTTGAGTTGTATTTTTTCCCAGTAATATTAGATTTGCAATATTAAAAATCAAAATACAGTAAATTGTTTTCAAAAAATAAACTTGAACAAAATAGCACAAAATAAAAATTTGGAGCCAATTTTTTATTTTATTTTATAAGATTTATTCATCATATTATTATACTAAATGTATTTAAGAATACTGATATTAATTTTTTTCTTCAAAAAATCCGCTGTCTTTTTTTTTCTCTCTGTATATATTTTTAGACGATAATATTCAATAAATATTCAACATAAAATCAATTTAACATACTTTAATTTGACATAAATATACAAATATATAATTAATTTTACACACTTTCAATCATATATTATTTTTATTATTATTATTAGGCGATAATATTGAATAAATATTCAAACAATTAAATTATTATTATTAAATTTTTTTAATTATTCTTATTCTTATTCTTATTCTCATTCTTATTCTTATTCTTATTCTTATTCTTATTCTTATTATTCTTATTCTTATTCTTATTCTTATTATTATTATTATTATTATTATTATTATTATTATTATTATTATTATTATTATTAGCATTTAAAAAAGATTTGCGAATTTTATTTTAAAAAAAATCAATTTTCAAATGATTATTACCAGGAATAAAATTTGAAGACCAAATAAAAAGAAACCCTAACAAAAGAAAAGATAAAAGAAATACTCAAAACCAAACAAAAAAAAAATATATACATAAACTTGTACAATAATAGGGAATAATGCATAAATATATAAATAATAATAAAGGAAATCAATTTCAATAAAACAATTAAAAACATAAGGACCAAAATAAAAATAAAAGATATGATTGATTTAAAGTGAAGGATTAATTTGACAACAATTCATACTTTTGTACCAAAAATATTCAAAGATTTAAAAGAAAAAACATTTAAAAGAAGAGGGACTGAAATTAAAGTGCAATATATATTGAATTTGAAATGAAGGACAAAATTGAAAACAATACAACCTGTTGCACTAAAACAATTAAGGGATCTAATAGAAAACCGAAAAATTCAAAGAAGAAGGACTGACATGCAAACTGCCTATATATCAATTTGAATGAAAGGACGAAATTGCAAGCAATTGAAACTTCTATTACAGAAATCAAACAAAAGCCAAGGGACTGAAATGAATCAACAATAAACCTGGGGGACTGAAGTTGAATCCGACGCTGAGGAGAGAGAAAAGAGCACATAAACGTTCAACCGACTATATGAGCCTCTAAGTAGATCATTTAAAGGCACGCGCCACCCCATGTGATCCAAGGAAGGGTTGCGAGTCGTTTCAACCGACGACGGAAAAATTTCCACCGCCGTATGAAGCCGCACGCGGCGCCTGAATAGATCGCGGGAAAGAAACGCGCCGACGCGCCCGTACGGATGGATGACAAAGCTGACGACAGGGAATAGTAACGTAGGAGTCAATTACCAAAACACCCCTGATGCTAATTCCGGGACCTTGTCGTTTCGGGGGCTACAGACGTAATAACACATTTTAAAAAATATTAAAAAAGAAAATACGTGCGGCGGACCGGACTGAACCGGACCGGTCCGTACGTGGTCAATTACACCCGTGCCCCTCAGCCGAAACCGTGTTTTTGTCTTATTATCAGGGGCGAAATCGGTGAAGCACTATTCACAATAGGAAAAAACAAAAAAAAAGGGTGGACGTGCACCTGCGAAGAATAGAGAGAAATTTCGTGTCCACGGTGCCTTTGAGTGTGTGTGTACAGTGCATGAACAGTGAAATCCGTTTTGTTTTAGTGTATTTGTTAATGGGTAATTTTAAAAACTAGACAAATAATATTAGAAAAACTTAAACTATAGGAGTAGAGGAAGAAAAATAATTAATCTATAGCTACAAGAATAATATTTTTCCATATAATATTTTTCTATATCATATTTGCCATTCAATGTTGATTTTAAGCCTCTATACAAAATAAACTATTCACTTTAGGGCAAGTTGTATGGCTAATAAATCACCATTACGACACCTTGCATGATTGCTTCTAAATTCTATACTTGCTTTCACATACATCAAAGCTAATTTTCAATTCTTCAATTTATTGTTATTGGAGTTGGACCTTTAATGAAGATTCATATGCTTCGTTTTCTGGTCTATTTCTATTAAAAAAAAGTATGTCGTCAGTTAAATTAAAAAAAACTAAAATTTGTGTTGGATATATATTGACAGAATTGAAAATATATATAATAAATTATTTACATCATTTTATATCTCTTTTTTTCAGAGGAAAAGACAAATTAAAGACTTTTCAATTTCTCATGTTTTACACTGTGATACTCTTTGCTTCCTCCAAATTCAATGACCAAAGCCTTTAATATTCTCGTTGAATGTCTAACCAGTAATCAATTTTTGATGCCACGTTAATGTTTTGTTGTTTTATTTTCAAAAATACATTTTCTTTATATACACATAATTCGAACATGTAAATAAAACAATTTACTAGCAAACTTTAATCAATTAATATCATGAAATTAGTCAAATTACCTCTATATATTTTGAAGTAAAAAAATGACATTAAAATTCATGAAAATCCTTATTTTAATTATCATACCATGTGTTATCATGTAATTAGACGAAGAATCGCATTTTGTTTCCATCTAGTAGATGGGCACTACATGCTCCAAAGTGTTCTTATGACATTATAGCTCAATTTATTGTCATATATGGGTCTAGTCAATATTCATGCCTCTAAGGAAATTTTGGAATAAATTATTAATATTAAATATTTTTTTTATTAATTGTTGATTACTTTAATTTCTTGCAATAAATCGAATGATGTTTCACTGCAATTTTCAACAAAAACAAAAAGGAGGAGGTGTTATACTATGACAAGGCCAGAGCCAAATATTTGAAGGGTATTGCAGACTTGTCAATGTTAACTCCCGATAAGGTATGATACCAATTTTCTTTCACTATCTTTTTACCTCTACACAGCACAGCGCAACACTAGACTTTGTTTTCCAATACTGCATGAATGTCTTGTCAAGTTTTTAAATCATGAGGCAAGAATTATAGATTTCTTATTCTACAACTAATTAGAATTTTTTTTTTCTCTCACTAAATTGAAATTATTAAATTCAAAATCAATGATTAAATTTAAATATAACTGATAAAAATATATGAATTTTCTAATTTATAAATAAGAATGAGAAGAAATAAGATTTCTATAAAAAAAAAAGACTTATCTTCCCTCCTTTTTATGCATATTAATTGAAATAAATAATATAGCATTGTTTTATTGTAAAGCCATATAGATTTTTTTCCTTCTTGTTGTGAAATGGTAGTTACTTTTTATTATTTTATTTCTCTCACATAATTCAAATCATCATATTTAAAATATGAATAATAAAAATATGTGAGTATTCAAATTTAAAAATAAGAGTAAGAGAAAGAATTAAAAGTTTAATTTCTTTCTTATTAACTTATCTTCATATTAAAAACTAACAATTTAGCATTGCTATGATGTAAAGCCATATAAAATTTTTCCCTTTTTCAATGAAATGGTGATTATCTTTGTTTTGAATATTGGATGAACATTATTATCATAAAATACTAAAAATAAATTAATTTGATGTTTTTTAAGGTAAATAGATTTTTAAAAAAATATATAAACAAAAGTTATTATATGTCATAAAAACACTAAAAACATTTCAAAAAAAAGAAAAAATCAAAAATCAATTTTAAACAATAAGCTTTTTAATGATTTAGGGTAACATTAGTAATTTTAAAAACTTGAGTGATATTATTGAAAAATTCTAAACTATACGAGTATAAACATAACATTAATTAATTTGGTTAAATTGTTTTATATATAAAATTGTTTCAAGATAATATTGAAATACCTTACGTACATTTGTTTTTATCTTCTATTGTGTAAATTCTTACACCACACATTCTTTTACTTAAAAAAGTTTTAACTTCATTTGCCTACTTCGAACATGCATATAAAACAAGATTATACTTAGTTTGGTTGCAAACTTTAATTTAATATAAGGAAATTAGTCAAATTACCTCTATTTATTGAAATAAGAAATTAATTTGAAATTCATGAGACTTTTAATTTGCATATATTAATAAAATATTCATTAATTACTCATGCCAAGTTCCATCATTTATATTTTGAAGAAGGTGAAACAACTTAAAAAGATTGTAGCAGATAAAGATCGAGAGCTTGAGCAAAAAGAGCGAGAACTTGAACAATTTCGATCTTGTTTTACTGCATCAACTTCACATCAGAGAAGTGTTTCACTCCCAAGACTGCCAGGAGAAAAAAGAAAAAGAAAAGATACTTATTAAATCGAGACGCTCATCTTTTTTAAGCATATTAGATATTGTGTTTTAAAAATATTTTTAAAAAATAATAATTTTTTTATTATTTTTAATTAAAAAATTTAGTATTTATATATCATTTTCATGTATTGATATTAAAAATAATTTAATAATAATTGGCTGAAAAAAATGCTTTTTTTTCAAGGACAAAAAAAAATACTATTAAAAAACTAAGAGTGATTTTCTCACTAGAGCTACAATAAATTTCTCAAGCCATTTAGTTATTTTTAATATAACTTAATTTAATTTTAATATACCTCATATGTGCATTTGGCAATGATACAATAGCAGCGCCACTACTTGGTAAATGCCTTTCCTTTATTTATTTTTCTTCCTACTTAACAAATCAACAACAAAGAATAAAAATATCAAAAAACAATTAAGAGATCTATTGTATTGTATTATGTAGCTTCTATTTTTTAGATCAATTGTAAAGAAAAATAATTGGTGAAGTAATCATTAATATAGGTAAATGGCTTGCACACTTATACTTAAGTATCAAATCAAATACAAAAATAAACTTAAGGAGAATGAAATAGTAAAACAAATTCAATTTTAAAAATTATTTCAAATACAATAAATAACAATAAAACAATATAAAACAAATATGACTGATAAGAAAATTTGAGAATGAAGAAGTTTTTTTTTAAAAAAAATAATTTTATAAATTCTATCAAATAAAAAAAGGTAATCAAAGGAAAAGTAATCAAATATGAAGGAGAAATAAATTAAAGGATTGCTTTAAATTTTTGGTTTTTTAGGTTCATAAAAAGAGGACAAGAGAGAGAGAGAGAAATATGAAAAAGGGTCTGCGAAAACAATTCCAAAGATACCAATAAAAGTTTTTTTTTTTTTTTTGCTGCATGTGTTGCCTGAACACATCACACACGTTGACTCGTTCAACGCATGTTTTAGCTGGTTTTGGTTTTTATATTATATTTATTTTTATAAAAATAACAAATTATCCTTTAATTAACATGATTATCTTTTTGTTAATCATAACCTTTTGGGAGTTGAGTTCTCAAATATCGTGTATTCTCAGAAACTCAACCAAAAGATAAGACACATCACTGCATTGATGTTGACACAGAGTGCACTATCACCACAGCTTGCTTGTGCTCACCTGTCATGTCATTCATTAATTGATTGACAGTCATGATTGACAAGGATGCACTCTTATGTATTCATTGCTAGGAAGCACTCTTGTTCTATAGATTTATGCTCTTTCATGTCTTGTTATATGTGACGACGGGATGATGATTTGGTTGATTACCGATGAACAAAGAAATACTCCAGTTAGGATTATTTTAAAACAAAAATGAAAATTTAAGAGTTTCTCCATGTTTTACATTATGATCTTTTATCTTGTTGCTACCCAATTTTTGACTCTTTATTTTTTATGTTTCAAAAAAAAGTATTTCAAAAAAACAGATTTTGGGTTCAAGGGCGAAATCGAGCAATTTTGGAGTTTAATGGCCGATTGAGGGTTAAATCGCGAAAATCAGGAGCCAAGGACCAGTTTAGAAAGTCGCGCAAAGCCAAGGTTGAGATTGAATTTTTGATGGGATTTAATTGCATAAAAAGTTTAAATCCAATTGGGTGCATTTAGAGAATTTTTAAAGGACCAAATCATATTTTTACCTTCTTTTGATTTTTTGAAATCTGCATTTTAAAAAAATAAGCATGCACTGTGCCGTTGCCTTGCATTGAATTTTCGGCAGATCAACTCAAATTTTCTTCCCATATCAGTGTTGATTCTCTTCCCGTTTCATCTCCATCTCGGCAAAACAGATCATTTTCTTCCTATATCAAGCGTGATTTTCTTCCCGAATTTTCTCCATCAAAATCAACGTCCTGATTCTCCTCCGATTGCCTTCAATTCGCTGCATTAAATGTTGGTTCTTCTCTGCTATAAATAGGAGTGCATGGTGAAGAGGAAAAAAAAAAGGAGGAGAGAAAGAAACTGAGAGAAGACAAGGAAAATTTCACGTGAATTCTTCTCCCTCGCATCTGTTCTCCTTCACTCTCCCTCTCTGCTTTCATTTTCATTTTGCTCTGCTCTCTCTCTAAAAAGCACAGACCCCTGTTTTCTTTCTCACTCTCGGTCCAACCTTTCCGGCCACCAGCCTCGGTCATCCCTTTCCATAACTTCGCCGCCACCATCTTCCCTTCAACCACCGCGGCTCAGACATCTTCTCCAGGGAGCAACAGAAGTTCAGGCGAAGGCGACGAAGAACACCGTCGCAGCCACACAGACCGTCACCTTCCGACGCCGTTTCCCACCACCACAGGCCACCATCTCCAACGCCACAACGACCAGAAGAACCACCTTGACGTCCTCTACCCAAAGGTGTTAAGAGGTACGCCTTTCTTCACACTCGAAAATTTGCCATTGTACTGTTCATTTTCTTCTTTGTTGCATGCGGGGAAGTGATTTATTTCACTTCCCCGCAGGTCAGTTGGGCAGGCTTAGCCTGACCCGACCTTTGAAAGGCTCCGACCCTTTTGGGTCGGAAGCCCGACTGTTAGGGAGTGGGTCGACAGCTCGACCGATTTGGGTGGGGTCGGCATGACTACCGATTTTTAGAGAGTGAGTCGGGTGACCCGATGAAATGGGCTCACAGCCAGCCCACCCTAAAATAAATTAATAAAAATAATATTAAATATAAAATATATATAAAAATACAAATTTTTCAAAAAATATTTTTATTAAAGAAAAAATGTATTGTTTTCTTGCATACGGCCAATACACTAGCATATTTTAAAAATCGTTCTTTTGTTTCAAAAAAATATATTATCTTGGGTTTTGAAGAGAAAATGAGTTTTAGCATGGATTTCACAAAGAAAAAAATCATTTCTTGCATTTTGAGATTTTACAACAAGTTTGTAAAATCCAAAGGGTATTGGCCAATATTCAAAAAAATATAAAAATCTTATTTTTTTGGAATTTATTATTCACCATCGGTATTTGGATAAATAAATCCTAAAGGGGTTAATATCCAAAATATTCGTGAGGAATGATATGCTATTATTCACCATCGGTATTTGGGTAAATAAATCCTAAAGGGGTTAATATCCAAAATATTCGACGAGAATGATATGCTATTATTCACTTGTTGGTATTTGGGTAAATAAATCCTAAGAGGGTTAATATCCAAAATATTCAGCGAGAATGATATGCTATTATTCACCATCGGTATTTGGATAAATAAATCCTAAAGGGGTTAATATCCAAAATATTCAGTGAGAATGATATGCTATTATTCATCTGTCGGTGTTTGGATAAATAAATCCTAAAGGGGTTGATATCCAAAATATTAGGTGGGAATGATATCCCATTAGCCATTTAATTAACATATGTTTTTTTTTCAAAGCCATAGCAAAGTCATAAAGCAAACCAAAGCGTCAAGCGGCTTACCTTAGGTAGGGGCGTACTAGGGGTGCTAAAACCTTCCCTTTACGCTAACCGAGTCCCTTACCCTAGAATCTCACGAAAGACCGGGTTTTAGGTTTCCTAGTAACCATTAATACTAGGTGGCGACTCCCCTTTTTCAAATAGAGAACCCCCCGACATTTAATCCCCGCACACGGGGAAGAGTCGTCACGATGCCGCGACCAAATCATTTTTTTTTAGGGTGCGACAGAATGGCGACTCCACTGGGGACTTGGGCTAAGCTTGACAGTTTTATTTGTTTATGATATGTTATTTTTTATTTGTTTATTTATTTATTTATTTTCATGTTGCTATGGATTATTTATAAGCTTTAGCATGCATCTTTACATCCTGTCATCATGCATCACTTTTTTATTTTGAGAGCACACACTAAACTTTAAGTTAAGTGGGGGGACTAGCGACTACCTATGACTTGAGTCAAGGTTGAAGTTTGTGTAAACCCCAACTCTTTCTTTGAGTGTTTAGGCTGGTGGTGATTGGTATCACGTGCCATATCACTATCTGCTTTGAACCCCCATATCGCCTTTACGAGGGGTGATCACTGGGGACGACAAGAGACCCTCTTTAGAGACCAAGTAGTAAACCTACCTTATGCCTCACATAAAGGAACTAGAACCTATCGTTAGGGATATATGCTCCAGTAATATCTTTTCACATAAAATGGAAAAAACCTAAAAAGCATCTTTGCTTTCTACGAGGTCTTGTGAGCGAAATGGCCACAACCACTAAACTTTCCGTCATGGAGTATGGGAAAAGTTCGAATTGTGCATAATTGGTGAAGGAGACTGCCTTAAAGAGCGATGCTATGAGGCTATCACCAATCAAGAATGCGGATTGCGTTATAAATGAGAGTGAACAAGTTAACGACTCATTTTCGAGGGATGTGGATAAGGGACGCATTTTTGAGAAAATACGGCTGGACTCTGATGGACGATTACGTGCGAAGATCTATGTCCTACTATGGAGGAATACGGGATGTTGACTGAGTTTCCGAATGACCTATACAGAGTTTATTTCCCTTTGAGATCTGACAAGGTCATTCCTGAACTGTCGAAGCTACTCAGGATCCCCAACTTGGAAAGGTCATTAGAAAAGAAGGCTGCTGGCCTGAGATGGAAGATGCTGGAGTCGGAACTAGAACAGAAGTCTGGGTCAGAGAAAGAAAGATTGATTGCATTAGGCATATTTGGCCTTGTGTTATTCCCAAGTCAGACGGGTATAGTAAGCCTAGAAGCTGCTGCTGCTTATGTGGAATATGAAAATACATAAATCAACCCCGTGGCCTCTGTTTTGGCTGAAACCATCATGACACTTAATCACTGTCGGAAAGCCGGGAAAGGGGCAGTGAGATGTTGCACGCAGTTGCTATATATCTGGATGGTTAGTCACATTGAGACAAAAAAACCTGTCTTCAATAATTTTTTGGTGGTTCAACCCAGAAACCATTGAGGATAGTGGAGGAAGAAGAATGGGGGATCTAGACAACCAAGGTTGGGTAGAAAAGCTTAAAGCTATGCCTAGTGGTGGTTTGAAATGGAATGCCCCTTGGGCCAAAGCAGTGGATGTCCTAATGAGTTGCGGGCAAAGGTGTTGGGTTCCGTTGGTAGGGATTACCGGTTATGTGAGTTATGCTCCTGCTCTCGTGGTAAGACAACATGGGGGCATTCAATTCGTTCCAATGACCAAAGGAATTGCTAAATTTTTTGGTTTGTTTAAAGATCCTGTTGCACAAGAAGTCGTAAGAGCCATCAAACAAGATTGGAAACATCTAGTTTTGTTAGAAATAAAAGGTTTGGGAGATCCCAGTGCAAGTGAAGGGTATGCAAAATGGAGAAACTTAGTTGCCTCAGCCGCGACCAATGAAGAAGTAAAGTCTCCACAAACTAAAGAAAAGTTTGTTAAGAGGAAAAGAGTTGACAGTGAAGGAGAATTGAGGAGGCAAATTGAAAAGCTTCAGATGGAATTGAACAAGACCCGAAGAGACAAGTTGATGATGGAAGAAATGGTGTTGGAAGGAGATAAAAGGAGAGCATTTTTAGATGAGCAATTACAGTCTAGAGATGCAAAAATAACCAAGCTCAAGCTGAAGATGGTTGAGGAGGAGAATGCTAGGTTAAGAGTTGAGAGAGAATTAACGGAGATGAATCTGAAGTGGATGCAAAGTTGCTCTGAACTCGGTGCATTGAAGACCGAACATAATGAATGCCAAGAGAGCATAGAATATTACCAAGATAAATTTGCAGAGGTCCAGTGTGAGTTGATGGATAGAATTGAAAAGTATGAAGATTTGTATAAGAAGTATGTAATGTCGGAAAGTCGTTCGACGAGGGATCAGAAAGATAAAGCCATTGAAGCGAGTTAGCGATTAAGGAGAGGAGATAAGAACTTCGAGGGGACGAAGCTCAACAAAGAGAAAGAAAAGGTGAAGCATCTGGATGAGAAATTAGCATTGATAGAAAAACACAAGGATCAAATCGATGCTAATAATACTTCATTGAACAGAACCAACATGTTGCTTATTGAAAAAATGTCCAAGATAGATGAACAAATGGATGAAGCTGCTACTGCGCCTTTCGGGTTGTTAGAACCAATGCGAGAAATGTGGGGAGAGACATCATCCGTTATCAGCGAAGTCTAGCTGAGACCGATGCTTTCTTGGAGACAATCGAGAACCGCGGATCCGCTTTCCTACCCTTGGCTAAAGATGTGGCAGAAGAAGGATTTTAATTTGCTTTTCCTCTTTATGTTTTCGAAAATGTAGCAAACTTATCCATTCAATAAAAAGGGCGTTGACCCATCTCTTATGCAAATCCTGTCTCTTGGTGAATATGACTCAAGCATCGACCCGAAAAGCAGTACTCCTAGCGGCAATGTGACAAGAAACCCATATTCTATGAAGTGTTTAGCCATTAATTGTTCACAAGAGAAATCCATTTGCATTACATATACATTTATACAAAGCATTTTCATCATCATCACACATTTTATCTGCACTTCTCTACATTTGTGCACGCATCATCGACCGAGAAACATTTGGGACCCACGATACCTGGAAGAAAGGATGAAGAACCGCTGCAATTAACCATCTATGCTTTGGAGGAAGTTACTGCCCGTACATGTATTTGGAAGCTAGCCGAGGGAGAGAAGTTCCAGATCAAGGCATTCTTGTGTTGGTGTTTACAAAATTGGTCATAGCCAATGATCAAGGTAACCGGAGTACGCCATCGTGGGTGGCGTTCACGGCAGTGAGAGATTGATTGGTGAGGCTGCAGAGAATCAGGCGGCTGCGAATCTTGAGAAGACCATCTTTGATGTCAAAAGACTTATAGGAAGAGTCTTACTTCAATGATATCCAAAGGCAGGCTAGTAAGGATGCCAGTGTTATTGCCGGTGTGAAAGTTGCTAGGATTGCTTCTTGTTTGGACAAGAAAGGTGGTGAAAAGAACATTCTTGTATTTGACCGTGGTGGTGGCACATTCGATGTTAGTATCTTGACCATTGATAATGGTGTCTTTAAAGTGCTGACAACCAATGGAGATACTCATCTGGGAGGAGAGGATTTCGATCGAAGAAGCATGGAGTACTTTATTAAGTTGATAAAGAAGAAGCATGGGAAGGATGTCAGCAAGGATAACAGAGCTCTTGGAAAGCTAAGGAGAGAATGTGAGCATGCTAAGAGAGCTTGAGTAGCCAGCATCAGGTTTGTGTGGAGATTGAGTCGCTCTTCGACGGTGTCGATTTCTCCGAACCACTCACCAGAGCCAGGTTCGAAGAGTTGAACAATGACCTCTTCAGAAAGACCATGGGGCCAGTTAAGAAGGCCATGAAGGATGCTGGATTGGAGAAACAGTAGATTGATGAAATTGTTCTTGTTGGTGGAAGCACTAGAATTCCCAAGGTTCAACAGCTTCTCAAGGATTATTTCAATGGCAAGGAACCCAACAAGGGTGTGAACCCTGACGAGGTTTGTTGCTTACGGCGTTGCCATTCAAGGAGGCATTTTAAATGGAGAGGGTGGTGATGAAACCAAAGATATACTTCTGCTGGATGTGGCACCTCTTACTTTGGAATTGAAATTGTTGGTGGGGAGATGACCAAGTTGATCCCAAGAAACAGTGTCATACCAACCAAGAAGTCTCAAACCTTCACCACTTACTAGGATCAGCAAACTACTGTCACCATTCAGGTGTTTGAAGGTAAAAGGAGTCTCACAAAGGATTGTAGGTCGCTTGGGAAATTCGATTTATCTGGAATTGTTCCAGCTCCAAGATGGAAGTGACATTGAGGTTGATGCCAACGATATCTTAAAGCGTCAAGGCTGAAGACAAGGCATCGGGAAAATCGGGAGAAGATTACAATTACGAGCGACAAAGGCGGTGAGTCGAGGGAAGAGATTTGAGCAGGGATGGTTCGGGGAAAGTGAGGAGTTTGCGAGAGGAAGATAGGAAGGTTAAGGAGAAGATTGGCCAGCGTAACATCTTGGAGACCTATGTTTACAACATGAAGAACCAGGTCAACGACAAAGATAAGTCTGGCGGACAAGTTACTGGGCTGATGAGAAGGAGATTGAGACGGCAGTTAAAGAGAATCTGTCGAGTGGTTAGATGATAATCAAAGCGCTAAGAATGAAGATTATAAGGGAGAAGTTGAAGGGGTGGAAGCTACATGCAACCCCATAATCACGATTGTTTATCGAGGAGATCGTGATGGAGCTCTCAGTAGGTGCTTGTTTAGATATGATTACAAAGAGGAAACAACAACATGAATCTGTTGAGGCCATTCTAAACAACGACCGATACACATTGATATCGGAAGATAAACCCGACTCATTGCTGCTTTCGGTTGAAGGAGAGATAGATAGAAACCCTTGGTACTACGATATCAATAATTTCATCCAAAACCAAGCTTATCCCACGGGGAACATCCAAAAAGAGAAAAACCTTGAGGAGGTTAACGATGGATTTTTACCTTGATGGAGAAGTTTTTTAAGAGGACATCTGACGGGGCTTTGCTGAGATGCTTAGATGGAGTTGAAGCCAGAAACGCGTTGCGAAAAGTCCATGAAGGGATTCGCTCAACCCATACTAATAGGCATATGATGGCTAAAAAAATGCAAAGAAATGGTTATTTCTGGAGGACATTAGAGAAGGATTGCATCGACTATGTCCGCAAGTGTCATAAATGTCAAGTCCGTGGTGACAAAATGGATGACCCTCCGGCTCGTATGTTTAACTTGATATCTCCGTGGCTTTTGGCAATGTGGAGAATTGATGTGATAGGGTATATCAACCAAAAGCCAACAATGATCATACGTTTATTCTCGTGGCTATCGACTACTTCACAAGATGGGTAGAAGCTGGGTCATTGGCTCATGTAACGCGAAAGGTGTTGAAGAAATTTGCTTGATATGTCGATGAACCACCAGAAAAGATCGTAACTGATAATGCTCAGAACTTCAATGGAAGAATAATAATAGAACTCTGCGTTAAATGGAAAATGAAGCAACCCCACACTTGGGGGCATGGTCAGATTTTGATAAAAGCAAGGATCATCGCAGCAATGCGCTTGCGTTTGAGTGGATGAATGACTTATGACAAACTTCAATGAGCCATCCAGTCAGAGAAGCCTACAAAGCTTTGGAGATTAGACAAAGGCATCCTGTTGATAATGGAGTATCAAAGAAAGGGGCCTATGTTTCTAAAGAGAATCTCAGGTCAAAGAAATCGCAGAAGATGAATTGAAGATCGGTGTTGCTTCGAGATGGGTCGGGTCACGCGAGAAAAAATGAGACCGCGAGTGCGGTCACCCATCAAATGAGGCCATGATAGGCGAGTCGGTCACCCGAGAAAAAAATGAGACCCGCGGGTGGGTCACCCATCAAATGAGGCCATGTTAGCCGAGTCGGTCACCCGGGAAAAAAATGAGACCCGCAGTTCGGTCACCCATCAAATGAGACCATGCTAGCGGGATTGGGTCACCCATCAAATGAGGCCATGCTAGCCGGGTCGGTCACCCAGAAAAATGAGACCACGGGTCGGTCACCCATCAAATGAGGCCATACTAACCGGGTCGGTCACCCAGAAAAATGAGACCTTTCTAACCACTAACCGGGTCGGTCACCCAGATAAATGAGACCACGGGTCGGTCACCCATCAAATGAGGCCATACTAACCGGGATTCGGTCACCCGGAAAAAAAATGAGACCGCGAGATTGGGTCACCCATCAAATGAGGCCATGCTAACCGGGTCGGTCACCCAGTAAAATGAGACCTTTCTAACCGCTAACCGGGTCGGTCACCCAGAAAAATGAGACCACGGGTCGGTCACCCATCAAATGAGGCCATACTAACCGGGTCGGTCACCCAGAAAAATGAGACCTTTCTAACCACTAACCGGGTCGGTCACCCAGAAAAATGAGACCACGGGTCGGTCACCCATCAAATGAGGCCATGCTAACCGGGTCGGTCACCCAGAAAAATGAGACCTTTCTAACCGCTAACCGGGTCGGTCACCCAGAAAAATGAGACCCTTCATATCTAGCTTGGGTAGGTCACCCAGAAAAACGAGACCCATATCCTTCATTCTCTGTTTCTTTACAACGCTTACTATTTAAAGTCTTTTACAAGACTTTAGTCGTAAGCATTGTAAAGAGGGGGCATCTGTTGCTACCCAATTTTTGACTCTTTATTTTTTATGTTTCAAAAAAAAGTATTTCAAAAAAACAGATTTTGGGTTCAAGGGCGAAATCGAGCAATTTGGAGTTTAATGGCCGATTGAGGGTTAAATCGCGAAAATCAGAAGCCAAGGACCAGTTTAGAAAGTCGCGCAAAGGCAAGGTTGAGATTGAATTTTTGATGGGATTTAATTGCATAAAAAGTTTAAATCCAATTGGGTGCATTTAGAGAATTTTTAAAGGACCAAATCATATTTTTACCTTCTTTTGATTTTTTGAAATCTGCATTTTTAAAAAATAAGCATGCACTGTGCCGTTGCCTTGCATTGAATTTTTGGCAGATCAACTCAAATTTTCTTCCCATATCAGTGTTGATTCTCTTCCCGTTTCATCTCCATCTCAGCAAAACAGATCATTTTCTTCCTATATCAAGCGTGATTTTCTTCCCGAATTTTCTCCATCAAAATCAACGTCCTGATTGTTAGGATTGAGAGTTTGCAGATAATTGAAAGAGAGAAGAATTAGTTTAGAGAGGGAGAAGAGAGAAAAGAGAGGGAAACTGAAATTTAGAATTACATTGTATTGAATTCTGTTTTGCATACATTTGTTGTGTGTGCACTTCTCTATTTATACACATTACACTATTCTAGACTATTCTTCTTCTATACTCTAACATCCCCCCTCAATCTCATGCTTTGACAAACCAAGCATGAGATTGCAACAATGAAAATGAAATACAAGAGTACTTAATTCTTTTGACAAACAGTATGTAAACGAGAGAAGAGAAGGAATTTCATTGGTCTATTTCTTGACCAGAATTTCATTTGTCTCTGTGAGACTTTGAGAAGAGAGGGATGAGAAAAAAAAAAGAAATGGGAGGTAAGAGAGGTGATAGAATGGGTTTAAATTTCATTTATCTACTTCAGTTTTTTTCTGAAGGATTTCATTTGGCTTCTTCAGCTTTTCTGAAGTTTTTCTTCAGCTTTTCTGAAGTTTTTGCCGATGAATTTCTTAATTTGTGTAAGAATTCATGTTCTTCTTCTTCTTCTTCTTCATTGGATTAAGTTTTTTTTTCTTAATCTTTGCAAAACGGTGGAAGGTTAGGCATAAAACGGCACACCACAACATAAACGACACAGCACACACAAAACGGCACACAAAGCACACACAAAACGGCATCACACAACACCCAAACATAAAATCTAGGTTTTCAACAAATCTTCTCGCAGCCACGTCTCTCATCATCTTCTTCCTCTACTCTGCTCCCTTTCTTCTTCATCATCAAGCAAAGTCAGAGACCCCAAATCATCACCAGATCATCTACCTTTTCCATTTCTCATCAAAACACCACGACTACGGTAGTGATTCTGACCAGAGCAACATCAAGTAAGGCACGGAATGGCCTCCTACTGTCAGCTGGTTCGACAGAGTAATCCTTACCAGTAGCCTCACCATTATGTCCTTTATCTCCTTCTTGCTCTGCTCATTCACATACTTCTAGTAAAAACGCCACAAGTGCTTTTGCTATGCTCGCCTGATCGGATAGATCTGCGGCGTGTGTCCTCCACCCTTGACCACGAATCCTCATGTCCACTCCAGCAAAGCGTTGTCGTTCGGGGAGAAGGATCGGGTTCAGTAGGGCCTTGAATCGGAGGATTTCGAGGGCTCAACTAACTTCGGCAGGCAGCGGATGATCTTGATCAGACCTCGACCGCGCTTGCAGTGGGTGACTGCGACTGCTGTTTTCTTCCTTTCGAAGCACTGCACAGACTCTTTCGGCGTCGCCATGGTTGTTCGGCTAACAAAATGGTGGTTGGAGACAGAGGTATGCTTCGCTACTTCATGATTCACAATAATTCTCACTCTGTTGCTGCTCTGTTTCAGCTGCTTCTTCGTCTTTTTTTTTTTTTTTTTTAAGTTGGAGGAGGAACAGATGTTGAAGAATAGAAGTCCTGGCCGTACATATTGCAATTGGAGCGTGTTTGCTAAAACTGAGAAGAGCTCAAACCAGTCTCTCGGATGAAAAAGAAAAGGAGCAACAACACTTCTGATGCGTGATGAATGAAAGGTAATTGCATTCTACTAGTTTGCAGCAGCTTTATATTGAAACTAGGAAAATTATTACTGAGTGAAGGTTTGAAAGGAATGGAATTACCATGAGGAGCAGCAGCATGGATGATCATCTTCATCTTCAGCTGCAGATTTTTTTTTTTTTTTTTTGAATGATCCATTGAAGGATCAGATTGCAGAAGCTTGGATCAATGCGCTAGCATAGTAGCTCTGATACCATGTTAGGATTGAGAGTTTGCGAGATAATTGAAAGAGAAGAATTAGTTTAGAGAGGAGAAGAGAGAAAAGAGAGGGAAACTGAAATTTAGAATTACATTGTATTGAATTCTGTTTTGCATACATTTGTTGTGTGTGCACTTCTCTATTTATACACATTACACTATTCTAGACTATTCTTCTTCTATACTCTAACACTGATTCTCCTCCGATTGCCTTCAATTCGCTGCATTAAATGTTGGTTCTTCTCTGCTATAAATAGCAGTGCATGGTGAAGAGGAAAAAAAAAAGGAGGAGAGAAAGAAACTGAGAGAAGACAAGGAAAATTTCACGTGAATTCTTCTCCCTCGCATCTGTTCTCCTTCACTCTCCCTCTCTGCTTTCATTTTCATTTTGCTCTGCTCTCTCTCTAAAAAGCACAGACCCCTGTTTTCTTTCTCACTCTCGGTCCAACCTTTCCGGCCACCAGCCTCGGTCATCCCTTTCCATAACTTCGCCGCCACCATCTTCCCTTCAACCACGCGGCTCGGACATCTTCTCAGGGGAGCAAATGAAGTTCGAGGCGGCTGACGAAGAAACGACCCGTCGCGACCACACTGAGGCAGTCACCTTCAGACGGCCGTTTCCCACCACCACAGGGCCACCATCTCCAGCGCCACAGCGACCGGAAGAACCACCTTGGCGTCCTCTACCCAAAGGTGTTAAGAGGTACGCCTTTCTTCACACTTTCGAAAAATTTGCCATTGTACTTGTTCATTTTCTTCTTTGTTGCATCGCGGGAAGTGATTTATTTCACTTCCCGTGAGTCGGTTAGGGCAGGCTTGCTCCCGGCTGACCTTTGAAAGGCTCGGCACATACGGTCGGAAGCCCGACTGTTGGGAGTGGGGTGACATGCTCAGCTCGATTTGGGTGAGTGGCGACTCGACTGATTTTTTAGAGAGTGGTAGCGACTCGATAAATGGAGCTCACTGACCATCCCACCCTAAAATAAATTAATAAAAATAATATTAAATATAAAATATATATAAAAATACAAATTTTTCAAAAAATATTTTTATTAAAGAAAAAATGTGTTGTTTTCTTGCATACGGCCAATACACTAGCATATTTTAAAAATCGTTCTTTTGTTTCAAAAAAATATATTATCTTGGGTTTTGAAGAGAAAATGAGTTTTAGCATGGATTTCACAAAGAAAAAAATCATTTCTTGCATTTTGAGATTTTACAACAAGTTTGTAAAATCCAAAGGGTATTGGCCAATATTCAAAAAAATATAAAAATCTTATTTTTTTGGAATTTATTATTCACCATCGGTATTTGGATAAATAAATCCTAAGGGGTTAATATCCAAAATATCCGGCGGGAATGATATGCTATTATTCACCATCGGTATTTGGGTAAATAAATCCTAAGGGGTTAATATCCAAAATATTCGGCGGGAATGATATGCTATTATTCACCATCGGTATTTGGGTAAATAAATCCTAAGGGGTTAATATCCAAAATATTCGGCCGGTATGATATGCTATTATTCACTGTTGGTATTTGGGTAAATAAATCCTAAGAGGTTAATATCCAAAATATTCGACGGGAATGATATGCTATTATTCACAGTCGGTATTTGGATAAATAAATCCTAAGGGGTTAATATCCAAAATATTCGGCGGGAATGATATGCTATTATTCACTGTCGGTGTTTGGATAAATAAATCCTAAGGGGTTGATATCCAAAATATTCGGCGGGAATGATATCCCATTAGCCATTTAATTAACATATGTTTTTTTCAAAGCCATAGCAAGTCATAAGCAAACCAAAACGTCAAGCAACTTACCTTAGGTAGAAAGTACTAGAGGGTGCTAAAACCTTCCCTTTACGTAACCCGGTCCCTTACCCTAGAATCTCTGAAAGACCAGTTTTAGGTTTCCTAGAAACCATTAATACTAGGTGGCGACTCCCCTTTTTCAAATAGAGAACCCCCCGACATTTAAATCCCCGCACACGGGGAAGAGTCGTCACGATGCCGCGACCAAATCATTTTTTTTTTAGGGTGCGACATATCTCAATTTTAAACTTTATTTCATGAAATTAGGGCAAAAAAATCAAATTAAAAAAGAATAAAATTAAAAAAAGAAGAAGCTAGAATGCAATGTTCAAATGAGCAGTGAAACACCATTAGAAAGTTATGTTGGTTTTGTTGTTTAGATAATATGTCTGTCTATGTATGTCTTGAAGTGAAAAATGAAATTGAAATTTAAGAGACTCTTAATTTCGATTTTTAAATAAGAATAAATTGCGTTTATTAATCAAGTATTAGTTCATTGTTGATACTGAAATATTTCAACAGGGTTATTTTGAAGGTGGAGGTGGCAGAACTAAAAAGGTTGTGCCAGTTAAAGAACAAAAGCTCGAGTAAAGAAAGCAAGAACTTGAGCAATTATGATCTCTTTCAGCTATATGAACTCCACGACAGGAAATCGGCACACTTCCAGGAGGTTTGCCAGCACAAAGTGACGATCAAAGGACTGGTCAACCTCCTTCAAATAATGAGATTAATTTAAGCATGGAATAAGAATACTAGCTTTTATTATATAGTGATCGAATTATGCTGTATTTAATTGAATATTTATATCATTTTTCTTTTCCACTGTTTTCGTCGTCTTCTTTTTTTAAGCTGATGATTAAATTTATAAATTGACCCATATTTTTTTTTTCTAGTTACAAGTTTTTTAAAATTCTCAATGGCATACAATATATGCATTGATCCAACCAAGTTTGCAAACTCAAGATTATAAATCGTGCCCCAACAAATTCAATATCAGAAGCTATAGAGATTTACCATAGAGATTACTGTAAAATTAGGTCACCGACCAGAAAACAATGGATTTATAGGAATTTGAATCAATAAATGAAGCATATAATTATTGGGGTTTTTTATTTGTCAATATTTCCTAGCTAGCAGATATTATGCCGCGGAGACTTAGGATTGCTGTGAAGACTTGGATTGCCGGCTGGACCATCTCATCTTCTTTCCCACATGCTCTTATCTCAATCAAAATCTGTGGCTGTAACAAGTCAAGAGATACTTTTTATTAAATAAAAAAAAAAGATTCTTTTAATAATAATTTAAAAAAAGATTCTTGCGGCGGGCCACTATGTTTTCCTCGAAAGAAACTATGTGCAAAATTCATGGAACCTTAAAGTAAATCCTACCTTCATCCTCTTCAAGACTGCCAGCATAAAAAAGAAAAAGAAAAGATACTTATTAAATCGAGACGCTCATCTTTTTTAAGCATATTAGATATTGTGTTTTAAAAATATTATTTAAAAATAATATTTTTTTTATTATTTTTAATTAAAAAATTTAGTATTTATATATCATTTTCATGTATTGATATTAAAAATAATTTAATAATAATTGGCTGAAAAAAATGCTTTTTTTTCAAGGACAAAAAAAAATACTATTAAAAAACTAAGAGTGATTTTCTCACTAGAGCTACAATAAATTTCTCAAGCCATTTAGTTATTTTTAATATAACTTAATTTAATTTTAATATACCTCATATGTGCATTTGGCAATGATACAATAGCAGCGCCACTACTTGGTAAATGCCTTTCCTTTATTTATTTTTCTTCCTACTTAACAAATCAACAACAAAGAATAAAAATATCAAAAAACAATTAAGAGATCTATTGTATTGTATTATGTAGCTTCTATTTTTTAGATCAATTGTAAAGAAAAATAATTGGTGAAGTAATCATTAATATAGGTAAATGGCTTGCACACTTATACTTAAGTATCAAATCAAATACAAAAATAAACTTAAGGAGAATGAAATAGTAAAACAAATTCAATTTTAAAAATTATTTCAAATACAATAAATAACAATAAAACAATATAAAACAAATATGACTGATAAGAAAATTTGAGAATGAAGAAGTTTTTTTTTAAAAAAAATAATTTTATAAATTCTATCAAATAAAATAAGGTAATCAAAGGAAAAGTAATCAAATATGAAGGAGAAATAAATTAAAGGATTGCTTTAAATTTTTGGTTTTTTAGGTTCATAAAAAGAGGACAAGAGAGAGAGAGAGAGAGAGAAATATGAAAAAGGGTCTGCGAAAACAATTCCAAAGATACCAATAAATTTTTTTTTTTTTTTGCTGCATGTGTTGCCTGAACACATCACACACGTTGACTCGTTCAACGCATGTTTTAGCTGGTTTTGGTTTTTATATTATATTTATTTTTATAAAAATAACAAATTATCCTTTGATTAACATGATTATCTTTTTGTTAATCATAACCTTTTGGGAGTTGAGTTCTCAAATATCGTGTATTCTCAGAAACTCAACCAAAAGATAAGACTCATCACTGCATTGATGTTGACACAGAGTGTACTACCACCACAGCTTGCTTGTGCTCACCTGTCATGTCATTCATTAATTGATTGACAGTCATGATTGACAAGGATGCACTCTTATGTATTCATTGCTAGGAAGCACTCTTGTTCTATAGATTTATGCTCTTTCATGTCTTGTTATATGTGACGACGGGATGATGATTTGGTTGATTACCGATGAACAAAGAAATACTCCAGTTAGGATTATTTTAAAACAAAAATGAAAATTTAAGAGCTTCTCCGTGTTTTACATTATGATCTTTTATCTCAATTTTAAACTTTATTTCATGAAATTAGGGCAAAAACATCAAATTAAAAAAGAATAAAATTAAAAAAAGAAGAAGCTAGAATGCAATGTTCAAATGAGCAGTGAAACACCATTAGAAAGTTATGTTGTTTTTGTTGTTTAGATAATATGTCTGTCTATGTATGTCTTGAAGTGAAAAATGAAATTGAAATTTAAGAGACTCTTAATTTTGATTTTTAAATAAGAATAAATTGCGTTTATTAATCAAGTATTAGTTCATTGTTGATACTGAAATATTTCAACAGGGTTATTTTGAAGGTGGAGGTGGCAGAACTAAAAAGGTTGTGCCAGTTAAAGAACAAAAGCTCGAGTAAAGAAAGCAAGAACTTGAGCAATTATGATCTCTTTCAGCTATATGAACTCCACGACAGGAAATCGGCACACTTCCAGGAGGTTTGCCAGCACAAAGTGACGATCAAAGGACTGGTCAACCTCCTTCAAATAATGAGATTAATTTAAGCATGGAATAAGAATACTAGCTTTTATTATATAGTGATTGAATTATGCTGTATTTAATTGAATATTTATATCATTTTTCTTTTCCACTGTTTTCGTCGTTTTCTTTTTTTAAGCTGATGATTAAATTTATAAATTGACCCATATTTTTTTTTCTAGTTACAAGTTTTTTAAAATTCTCAATGGCATACAATATATGCATTGATCCAACCAAGTTTGCAAACTCAAGATTATAAATCGTGCCCCAACAAATTCAATATCAGAAGCTATAGAGATTTACCATAGAAATTACTGTAAAATTAGGTCACCGACCAGAAAACAATGGATTTATAGGAATTTGAATCAATAAATGAAGCATATAATTATTGGGGTTTTATTTGTCAATATTTCCTAGCTAGCAGATATTATGCCGCGGAGACTTAGGATTGCTGTGAAGACTTGGATTGCCGGCTGGACCATCTCATCTTCTTTCCCACATGCTCTTATCTCAATCAAAATCTGTGGCTGTAACAAGTCAAGAGATACTTTTTATTAAATAAAAAAAAAGATTCTTTTAATAATAATTTAAAAAAAGATTCTTGCGGCGGGCCACTATGTTTTCCTCGAAAGAAACTATGTGCAAAATTCATGGAACCTTAAAGTAAATCCTACCTTCATCCTCTTCAAGACTGCCAGGATAAAAAAGAAAAAGAAAAGATACTTATTAAATCGAGACGCTCATCTTTTTTAAGCATATTAGATATTGTGTTTTAAAAATATTATTTAAAAATAATATTTTTTTTATTATTTTTAATTAAAAAATTTAGTATTTATATATCATTTTCATGTATTGATATTAAAAATAATTTAATAATAACTGGCTGAAAAAAATGCTTATTTTTCAAGGACAAAAAAAAATACTATTAAAAAACTAAGAGTGATTTTCTCACTAGAGCTACAATAAATTTCTCAAGCCATTTAGTTATTTTTAATATAACTTAATTTAATTTTAATATACCTCATATGTGCATTTGGCAATGATACAATAGCAGCGCCACTACTTGGTAAATGCCTTTCCTTTATTTATTTTTCTTCCTACTTAACAAATCAACAACAAAGAATAAAAATATCAAAAAACAATTAAGAGATCTATTGTATTGTATTATGTAGCTTCTATTTTTTAGATCAATTGTAAAGAAAAATAATTGGTGAAGTAATCATTAATATAGGTAAATGGCTTGCACACTTATACTTAAGTATCAAATCAAATACAAAAATAAACTTAAGGAGAATGAAATAGTAAAACAAATTCAATTTTAAAAATTATTTCAAATAAAATAAATAACAATAAAACAATATAAAACAAATATGACTGATAAGCAAATTTGAGAATGAAGAATTTTTTTTTTTTAAAAAATAATTTTAAAAATTCTATCAAATAAAAAAAGGTAATCAAAGGAAAAGTAATCAAATATGAAGGAGAAATAAATTAAAGGATTGCTTTAAATTTTTGGTTTTTTAGGTTCATAAAAAGAGGACAAGAGAGAGAGAGAAATATGAAAAAGGGTCTGCGAAAACAATTCCAAAGATACCAATAAATTTTTTTTTTTTTTTTTTTGCTGCATGTGTTGCCTGAACACATCACACACGTTGACTCGTTCAACGCATGTTTTAGCTGGTTTTGGTTTTTATATTATATTTATTTTTATAAAAATAACAAATTATCCTTTGATTAACATGATTATCTTTTTGTTAATCATAACCTTTTGGGAGTTGAGTTCTCAAATATCGTGTATTCTCAGAAACTCAACCAAAAGATAAGACTCATCACTGCATTGATGTTGACACAGAGTGCACTACCACCACAGCTTGCTTGTGCTCACCTGTCATGTCATTCATTAATTGATTGACAGTCATGATTGACAAGGATGCACTCTTATGTATTCATTCCTAGGAAGCACTCTTGTTCTATAGATTTATGCTCTTTCATGTCTTGTTATATGTGACGACGGGATGATGATTTGGTTGATTACCGATGAACAAAGAAATACTCCAGTTAGGATTATTTTAAAACAAAAATGAAAATTTAAGAGTTTCTCCGTGTTTTACATTATGATCTTTTATCTCAATTTTAAACTTTATTTCATGAAATTAGGGCAAAAAAATCAAATTAAAAAAGAATAAAATTAAAAAAAGAAGAAGCTAGAATGCAATGTTCAAATGAGCAGTGAAACACCATTAGAAAGTTATGTTGTTTTTGTTGTTTAGATAATATGTCTGTCTATGTATGTCTTGAAGTGAAAAATGAAATTGAAATTTAAGAGACTCTTAATTTTGATTTTTAAATAAGAATAAATTGCGTTTATTAATCAAGTATTAGTTCATTGTTGATACTGAAATATTTCAACAGGGTTATTTTTGAAGGTGGAGGTGGCAGAACTAAAAAAGGTTGTGCCAGTTAAAGAACAAAAGCTCGAGTAAAGAAAGCAAGAACTTGAGCAATTATGATCTCTTTCAGCTATATGAACTCCCACGACAGGAAATCGGCACACTTCCAGGAGGTTTGCCAGCACAAAGTGACGATCAAAGGACTGGTCAACCTCCTTCAAATAATGAGATTAATTTAAGCATGGAATAAGAATACTAGCTTTTATTATATAGTGATTGAATTATGCTGTATTTAATTGAATATTTATATCATTTTTCTTTTCCACTGTTTTCGTCGTCTTCTTTTTTTAAGCTGATGATTAAATTTATAAATTGACCCATATTTTTTTTTCTAGTTACAAGTTTTTTTAAAATTCTCAATGGCATACAATATATGCATTGATCCAACCAAGTTTGCAAACTCAAGATTATAAATCGTGCCCCAACAAATTCAATATCAGAAGCTATAGAGATTTACCATAGAAATTACTGTAAAATTAGGTCACCGACCAGAAAACAATGGATTTATAGGAATTTGAATCAATAAATGAAGCATATAATTATTGGGGTTTTTTATTTGTCAATATTTCCTAGCTAGCAGATATTATGCCGCGGAGACTTAGGATTGCTGTGAAGACTTGGATTGCCGGCTGGACCATCTCATCTTCTTTCCCACATGCTCTTATCTCAATCAAAATCTGTGGCTGTAACAAGTCAAGAGATACTTTTTATTAAATAAAAAAAAAGATTCTTTTAATAATAATTTAAAAAAAGATTCTTGCGGCGGGCCACTATGTTTTCCTCGAAAGAAACTATGTGCAAAATTCATGGAACCTTAAAGTAAATCCTACCTTCATCCTCTTCAAGACTGCCAGGATAAAAAAGAAAAAGAAAAGATACTTATTAAATCGAGACGCTCATCTTTTTTAAGGATATTAGATAATGTGTTTTAAAAATAATTTTAAAAAATAATTTTTTTTTATTTTTAATTAAAAAATTTAGTATTTATATATCATTTTCATGTATTGATATTAAAAATAATTTTTAAAAAAATAAAAAAAAATATTTTAATATATTTTTAAATAAAATATTATTTTCAAAAACAATTTCAGCTCTAATTTAAAACAATAGTAAAAAACAAATTTCTAACACATGTTTAAGACAAAAAGATAAGGTTCATGCAACTTTTTAGTATAAAAAAAGCAAAAAATATCACATGTCATCTACTCTAGTTTTTTATTAGACATCATGTCCTATGCTAGAATAGTTTTAAGTAATTATATGGGGGTCCAACTATTGGAATGTGGTCGGCTAATTACTCTCTCTCATCTGCTTTTTTTTGGGCGATCTTTTATCTCCAAGAGTACTTGCGCATGTTGTGTCCATAATTATTTAGGAGAACTAGCTCCTGCTTCTTTGATCGTAATGAATAATAGGAGTACTACTTTATTGCCGTGATTATTGGCTCTGAAAATGCGCAATGCCTTTGCCTATCTAGAATCTCTTGAGAATAAAAATAATGGATAAATCTATTTTTTAGTTTTTGGGAGTGTAGTTGTAGTTATTTTTTAAAGTAATTTTTATTTAAAAATACATTAAAATGATATTTTTTTTATTTTTTAAAAATATTTTTGATATCAGTACATCAAAATGATCTAAAAATACTAAAAAATATAATTTAAAATAAAAAATAAAAATAAAACATTTTCTAAAAACACTCCCAAACACCCCCTTAATCATCAAGAGGATGGCTATCCAAATTTCCGGCATTTCTATATGTTTTGAAGATGCAAAATTCCAATAATGCAAGGCAGAATTAGTGGTAAATAGTATTTTTAGATCGATCAAAAATAAATATTCAAGACTTTGGGAAGTTTAGTGCTCTAATATCATATTCAGAATTCCTTCTTAAAGTGTCCAAAAAGTTGTGTCTATTGTCTATTGTCTATTCATGAAAGAAAAAGGAGAAAAAGCAACTAATTTAAGCTCTTTTCATTCTTGTTGCATCAGCATCTTTCATTTACTTTTCCAAATACCAAATTCTTGCTTGTACATGTAACTATGGTTTGCAAAAGCTAGTCAAGCAAGCTCTAAGTTAAAGGAGAGATATCCCCATTTACTTTTCCATCTTGCAAAATAGTTTTTTTAGGGTTGATCGAGAGAACTAGTTTCCACAGTTGAGGAAGAGATAACGATGCTCAAAAACAGCTTAGCTGACGTCATGTTGCGCAGGCAGGAGAGGGAAATGGGGGGGGGGGGGAATTCAAACGACCATTGACACGTATACAGACATCATTGTACCTCACGCGCCGCCCCATGTGGAAGAGCACATCCTGGAAAATCATTCTAGACGCCGTTTGGGCATTTTCCAATGTCAGAGGACGCCGCACGCCGCTCGAAAAACGCGTGAGCGTTTAAACTAACGGCGCGTCCCGCGTTCGATTTATATCAGATTACTTTTTTAAAGGAAAAGACGAGTTTAAGACTATTCACTCTCTCTCTTCAGCTAAATTCAATGACCAAAGCCTTCAATAATCTCGCTGAATGTATAACTAATAGTCTTAATTTTTTATTGCACTTAATTTACATTCTTTGAACAACATGCAAATAAAACAAGATTGTACATACCTGCAGCGCGACGAGTTGAATATGTCTATATATGTCTTGAAGTGAAAAATGAAATTGAAATTGAAGAGACTCCTAATTTTGATTTTTAAATAAGAATAAATTGCGTTTATTAATCAAGTATTAGTTCATTGTTGATACTGAAATATTTTAACAGGGTTATTTTGAAGGTGGAGGTGGCAGAACTTAATAAGGTTGTGTCAGTTAAAGAACAAAAGCTCGAATAAAGAAAGCAAGAACTTGAGTAATTATGATCTCTTTCAGCTATATGAAACCCACGACAGGAAATCGGCGCACTCCCAGGAGGTTTGCCAGCACATAGTGACGATCAAAGGACTGGTCAACCTCCTTCAAATAATGAGATTAATTTAAGCATGGAATAAGAATACTAGCTTTTATTATATAGTGATTGAATTATGCTGTATTTTATTGAATATTTATAACATTTTTCTTTTCCACTGTTTTCGTCGTCTTCTTTTTTGAAGCTGATGATTAAATTTATAAATTGACCCATATTTTTTTTTTTCTAGTTACAAGTTTTTTAAAATTCTCGATGGCATACAATGTATGCTTTGATCCCACCAAGTTTGCAACCTCAAGATTATAAATCGTGCCCCAACAAATTCAACATCAGAAGCTATAGCGATTTACCATAGAAATGACTGTAAAATTGGGTCACCGACAAGAAAACGAGGGTAAAATCCCTTGTGTTGACTCGTATGGCAGTGCAAATAGTAGAGCTTTTCAATGCAATGGTAGAAGAAAACTCACCCATCAAAAAAAGGACAGTCATTAGGAGTACTACTTTATTGCGCCTGTTGTGTCATTATTATTTAGGACAACCACCTCCTGCTTCTCTGACCGTAATGAATAATAGAAGTACTACTTTATGGTGCCTGTTGTGTCCATAATTATTTAGGACAACCACCTCCTGCTTCTCTGACCGTAATGAATAATAGGCGTAGAAATTTATTACCGTGATTACTGACGCTAAAAATGTGCAATGCCTTCGCCTATCTAGAATCTCTTGAGAATGAAAGATAATTGATAAATCCACTGTTTTAGTGCCTATTTAGAATGTTGTGGTAGTCATTTTTGAAAGTATTTTTTATTTAAAATATATTAAAATAATATTTTTTTATTTTTAATTTTTTTTTATATCAACATATTAAAATATTTAAAAAAATCAAAAAAAATTAATTTAATTTTTTTTTATATATAGTTTTTTCAAAAATGCTTTCTAAAAACACTCTCAATCATCATCTTGATGACTATCCACATTTCTGGCATTTCTCTATGTTTTCAAGATGCAAAGTTTAAATAATACCAGGCAGAATTAGCAGTAAATAGTGTTTTTAGATCGATCAAAAATAAATATTCAAGACTTTGGGAAGTTTAGTGCTCTAATATCTTATTCAGAATTCTTTCTTAAAGTGTCCAAAAAGTTGTCTATTGTCTATCAGAAAAGAAAAAGGAGAAAAAGCAACTAATTTAAGGTCTCTTCATTCTTGCTGCATCAGCATCTCTTAATTGCTTTCTACCCATACCAAATACCAAATTTTTGCTTGTACATGTAACTATGGTTTGCAAAAGCTCAAGCAAGCTCTAAGTTAAAGGAGAGATATCCCCTTTCACTTTTCCATCTTGCAAAATAGTTTTTTCAGGGTTGATCGAGAGAACTAGTTTCCACAGTTGAGGAAGAGATAACAATGCTCAAAAACTTGCCTGAAGAAGTCTTAACTTTATGGAACTATTGGGATATTCGAGGAATGGTTTTGCTTAGTCTCTTACTACAAACCATCCTCATCATATGTGGTCCTCTGCGAAAGACCATTGCCAGAGTCTGGATTAGAATTCTCGTTTGGTCTGCGTACCTCTCAGCAGACATGGTGGCAACTTTTGCGCTGGGTAATCTAGCAGGGAGCCAAGGAGATTCATCAGGTGACGGTTCAAAGAAGGCCAACAATTCCATCCAGGCATTCTGGGCACCTTTTCTGCTCCTGCATCTTGGTGGCCCAGACACAATCACTGCATACTCGATTGAAGATAACGAGTTGTGGTTAAGGCACTTACTTGGTCTAGTACTCCAAGTCGGAGTGGCTTTTTATGTCTTCTCAAGGTCTTGGGGTGGGGGTATCCTCTCATTCACAGCAATCCCGATTTTCATTGCTGGCTTTATAAAGTACGCAGAGAGGACTTGGGTGCTCTGGTCTTCATGCTCCAAGAGTTTGAGAAACTCTTCTCTCTCAGATTTCAATAGTTCTTATCTTAGTACGAGAAATCCAGAAAATCCAGAAAGAGATCAACAAAGAGAATATCTTCGTCAAGCTTACACTTTTTTTCATATATCCAAGTTTACAATGCAGGATCTCGCCCCTGGCTATTGGTATCTAACACTGAGCCATTTGCGGTTTTCCAAAATCCCAGCAGACGGTGCCTTAAAGGTGCTAGAGGTTGAGCTCGGATTAATATATGATATGCTTTATACTAAAGCGCCCCTGATTTACTCCCGTTTTGGAATCATTCTTCGCTGTATCAGCTTTCTGCTCTCTGTTACCGTGTTTATTATCTTCCAAGTCAAGATTGAGAAGCATGCCTACTCATCGATCGACGTTGCAATCACGTATTTATTGCTTGCAACCTCTGTTTTTCTCGAGCTTTATGCTTTTTTATGCCTTGTTCTCTCTGACCAGACAATGATTTGGTTGCTTGATAAAAGAGGGAACACCTTGACGAGTGCAATATATTATCGGCTAAGGAAGTTAACTACAAGCAAGCGATGGTCAAGATGCATATCACAGTATAAACTAATTAACTCTTATATTGTAGACAAGCAACTTAGATATTTGAAATTGGAGGGAATGATGAGGCAAATGCATGTGAATCGGAAAGGCTTGAATGATGGACTACAAATATTTATTTTCGAACATCTTCGAAAGAAAGCTGAGAAGTTGAATGAAGATTTTAATTTATTTGATGAAAAATTGAGAAGTAAAATAATTGGTCAGAGGGGAGATGGTGTGCTAGAAAGAGAGAGAGTATCTTTTGGTAAGTTCAAGTGGTGCACAACTGAATTAGAATTCAGTCGAAGCATTCTTGTTTGGCATTTCGCAACAGAGAATTGTTCTGTTAAGGAGAAAGATGTAGATATTGTCTCCACAAGCAAATGCTTATCTGAGTACATGATGTATCTTTTGGTGAGAAGACCAAATATGCTCTCCAAAGAATTCTTTGACGAGGGATCTTTACAAAAAAAAGAAGTTGATGATATATTTCATATAACATCTGGTTATGATGATGCAAAGTTTCAAAGTGACTGGAAATCAGGCAGGTACTCATTGGTATTTGGTGGGAACGTGCTAGCCAGGCAATTATTGGATTTAATATCGGAAAGTAAGAAGCGATGGGAGATGATAGAAGAAGTTTGGTTGGAAATGCTGACTCACGCAGCAGCTCAATGTCCATGGAAAGAACATGCTCATGCACTGAGAAGAGGTGGAGAGTTACTCACTCATGTCTCCTTTCTTATGCTACATCTTGGTTTGAGCCAACATTATGAATACCGAGTATTTAACGAATATTTGGTAAGTATACCAAAAACATTTCTCAAGTACATTGGTAGATCGATAGTACACTTTTTTTAAGTGTCAGAATAAAACAATAAATCGGATCATTTCAATTTAGATATATTATTTTGGAAATTCCATTTCAATGTTTTTATTTCGTTTTCTTCATTTTATTAATAAATAAAGTACTTTCAATTGAATGTCATTTAATTTAAAACAGTTGACTAATGATTTGTATAAATAAAGTTATCATTTTTTCTATCTTACTCACTTATCCTCAACTGACATATTAATAATAATATAGAATGAATTATTAATATTAGATATCGCTTTTGACTAATTGAACTTCATGTTTCCCAACAGTTTTCAACAAACAATGAGATGTCAGACTCACTTCAAGAGGTATGTACCACTTTTCTTTCATTATCTTTTTGTTTTTACACAGAACAGCGCAACACAATTTTTTGTTTGATAATAATGCATGAATGATTTGTCAAGTCCTGGGCAAAAAATATAGAATTTTTTTAAAAGTAATTAGACTGCTTTTTATTTGTAAATCATCATGGAATTTTTTTTATGATAAAACATTATTATCATTTTTATTAAATTTAAAACATTTAAATCAAATTGAGTGATAATGATTTGATGTAGGAAAAGATATATAATTTATTTTTCTCACTTCATTCAAATCATTAAATTTAAAAATTAGATTAAGAAGAAAGAATTGGAATTTTATTTTCTACTTCAGTGACTTATCTTTTATTACCCCCTTGTTTGTATGTTGATTGAACTTGACAATTTAGCATTGCTTTATTGTAAAGCCATATAGATTTTTCCTTTTTTATGTGAAATGGCATTTACCTTTCGTTTTGAATATTAAGGGAATATTTTTCTTACGCTTACAAATTTGCAATGTTTCACTTCGATATCAATATTTTAAAATCTTCCAATTTACCCTGTAGTTTTTCTATAAAAAAAAGGCTCCATTTTTTCCTTTTACACTATAGTTTTTCTATAAAAAAAGGGTCCATTTTTTCCTTTTTTAAAATAACTATTTTTTTTTTAATTTTCCATTAGAGACACCTTGCATGATTGCTTCTAAATTCTATACTTGCCTTCACATACATCAAAGCTAATTTTAAATTCTCCAACTTATTGTTATTGGAGTTGGACCTTTAAAATAAAGATTCATTTGCTTCATTAAAGAAAGTACATCATCAGTAAAAATAAAAAAACTAAAATACTTTACATTTATCTCACAAAATTAATCTTAAGTAATATTAAAATATATAAAATTAAAAATACATATAATAAATTATTTATATATGTAAATTCAAATATTGATATATATCATTGAATATTCTATTTATTTTGATATCCAGATCATTTAAATTGCATTAGCTACTAAAAAAAGTCACCCATGACAAATGAAAGGTAGACCCGTCTTGTTGATTTCTTTCAATTGATAAATTAATTTAGTATTATTATTTTTTTGAAATGTCCACATCATTTTCTATCTTTTTCTTCAAAGAAAAAGACAAATTTTATATGTTTTACTGTTTAATCATGCTTTTTATTGGTGTGAAGGAAGCGTTTGGACCATAGCTCCAACACTGTTTAGAAAAAAAAAAATTTGTACTTCAATTTTTTTTTTTTGGATTGTTTTAATGAACTAATAAAAAAAATCAAATATATTTTTAGTAAACCTTACCTCACTTTCAAATGAAGACAAATAATCCATTATTCCAGTCTTTAAATCATGTTCCATAGTGCCATTCCCTGACAACCATACTCTTTGCTTCCACCATATTCAATGACCATAGTGCCATTCCCTGACAGCCATACTCTTTGCTTCCACCATATTCAATGACCAAAGCCTTTAATAGTCTAACTGAATGTTTAACTAATAATCGATATTTTATGTTATATTTTTAGAGATACATTTTCTTTTGTTGCATAATTTTTACATATATATAAACTTTTTTTCCACTTAATTTGCATAGTCCGAACAACATGTAAATAAAAACAAGATTGTGCTTAATTTTACTAGCAAACTTTAATCAATTGATATAAGGACATTAGTCAATGTTGATGCCTCCGTGTCTACGAGAAACTTCTAGAATAAATTCTTAATATTGGATATTTGCTTTTATTAATTATTGATTACCTGAATTTCTAACAATACTTTGAACGATGTCTCACCGCAATTTTCAACAAAAACAAAAAAGGAGATCGATTACTATACCAATGCTAGAGACAAATATTTGCAAGGCATTGAAAGCTCAACTCCTGATGAGGTATGATACAACTTTTTTTTCCACTATTTTTTTAGTTCAGGTTTGTTTTACAATAATACATGAATGATTTGTCAAGTTCTTAAACCATGAGGCAAGAATTATAGAATTTTTATTCTAAAAGTAATTAGAAATTGTTTTTTTTATCTCATTTAATTCAAATTATTAAATTCAAAATAAATGATTAAATTTAAAATATAAATGATAAAAATATCACTTTTCTTATTTATAAATAAGAATGAGAAGAAATAATTGAAAGTTTAATTTCTATCTTAATGACTTAATTTGCCTACTTGGAACATGCATATAAAACAAGGTTAGATTTAATTTGGGTGAAAATTTTAGTCAATTAATATCATGAAATTAGTCAAAGCACCTCTATTTATTGAAATAAGAAATTAATCTGAAATTCATGAGAGTGCTAATTTCTGTTTTTAAATAAGAATAATTTGCGTAGATTAATCAAATTTTCGTTAAGTACTCATTCCGAGTTCTAACATTGGTATTTTGAAGGAGGTGAAAGAACTTAAAAAGATTATCATATATGATCCTTGAAATGCTAACGAATGTGATGCAAATCAGGAAGAAGACGCAGATCAAAGGGGAAATTCAATCAACACAAATCAAGTAGCCGTTGCAGATCAAGATGGAATCAGCGTGGATGTTGTGGATAATTCAATTGAGCCAAATTTGGAAGGGAACCCGGAATCAGCACACCTTCGGAGTCTGGAGATTCAGCAAATCTAGAATTCTAAATTGATCAAATCCCCTTGATTGTTCAGACCCGTTATTGCCATCAATTATTTGTTTAATTTCCTATTTTATTGCTTTCCTATTTAAGATTGAAGTCATGTCAGAATTTAGCTATTTAAGAAGAAGATTGTAAGGAGTCAAGACAGTTGATTTTTCTAATTGAATAAATTCTGTTTTCTGAGTTTATTTTCTGGTGTGATTCCAGTAACTTGCAAAGAGATTTTGCAACGCTAGAACTTGGCTTCGGTGAGATATTGAAGTTCCATAGTTTTGGCACCAATTTGGTATCAGAGCCTTCAACCTACCTATGCCTGTAACCCGCAGTGGCACTTCTTACGCCATGGCAACCACCCAAAATATGAACAACCCACACCCAGCCACCCACAACCCAGGCAACCAGCAGCCAACCAACCAAAACCCAATCAACCCACAACCAACCATACAAAACCCAAACAGCCCAGGACCTACCAGCTACAACCCGAGCAACCCGAATCCAAACAGCCCGAACCCAAACCACACAAACCAATCCAGCTCTAGTCATCAAAACACAAACATTCATCAACCAAATACCCGAGATACAGAACCAACCCAACTGCATTTTCAGGTTGATCAAATCGCCACAGCCATGGCACAAATCATGCGTCGACTTGATGTCATGGAAGAACACGGAATTAGAGAGGGATATGTCCCTCCTACTCAGCAAAGGCGCAGAGCAGCGTATACGGGGAGGCTGCAGGATGATGAAGATGAAGTTGTTTACCAGAACGAGGAGGAAAATCAGGAGTTTGAAGAACATGAATTTCGACATAGACCTCAAAGACATAACGCAAATAGAAGATATGACAATCATGGTGCAGGTTACCAGCCTCTCGACGAATTAACCAAAAGAATGAAGGTTGATATACCAGATTTTTTTGGGAAGCTAGAGCCTAATGCCTTTGAGGATTGGTTGACAGCCATCGAAGATTACTTTGACTGGTTCTCTGTTTCAGAGGACAGGAAGGTGCGCTATATTCGGATGAAACTGAAGGGACACGCACGAGCATGGTGGGGGAGTGTTGAAGAACAATTGCGATGCACTAGACGTCCAGCAGTCGCGAATTGGGAAGAAATGAAAGAACGGCTCAAAGAAAAGTACTTACCCATTGACTATGAGCAAATGATGTTTGAAGAAATGCTTCAGCTTAGGCAGGGATCAATGAATGTTGATCAGTTCATAGATCGGTTTCATGAGTATTTCGATCGCAGCAAAGATCAGTGGAGAGCTCGAACAACAGACTTTAGCCCGTTATCATACTGGATTAAGGGATGACTTACGCAGAGAAATGTGGACTGCTAGGTTGATCAATGTAGAGGAGGCGTATCAATTGGCCCTCCGCCTTGAAAAACAGGCACTGCATTCTGCTGGGAGAAGAATTTCAGTGACTGATGCGAAACATGACTATACGGCTGCAACTCAATTTCAGAGAGCTTCAATTCCACGGGAGCAATTTAGGAGCATGAGCAACGGTAACTCAAGAGGGACAAGACCTGCCAATGATGGTTCCCAATGTTACAAATGTAAAGGATTTGGCCACTATGCTGTGGTATGTCCAACGAAGGATAAAAAGCTAGCATTCATTTGTGAGAAGGAGCTAGCTGCGACAGAAGGGGAAGAGGGCGTAGAAACAGAGGAACCGTGTGATGATTTTGACTATGAAGGTGAACATCTAGGTGCTTCAAATCTGCCCAGCTGCGTCATCAACAGGGTGCTAACAGGTTCAAGGAAAGAATTGCAAGCCAACCCCGAGTGGCTGCGCACTAATATTTTCCACACCCGAATGGAGCACAACGGTCGAGCAATGAATGTTATTATCGACAATGGAAGTGGCATGAATGTGATCTCAGAAACAGCCATTGAGCGCTTGGGATTGAAGACGGAGAAACATCCCAGCCCGTATAAAATTAATTGGGTGAATGACGCCAACTCAATCCTTGTGAAGCGGCGTTGCTTGATTACGTTTTCATTGGGGAAAACTTATGTGGACGAGGCTTGGTGCGATGTGATTCCCATGACCATATGCCACATGTTATTGGGACGACCTTGGCTGTATGATCGAAGGGTGATCTATGATGGATATGCTAACACATATTCCTTCAATTTTAAGGGACAGAAGTTTGTCCTGGATCCCTTGCACATCACCGATTTTGAGACCAAACAGGAGGTTACACCAGTATTGACAATGAGTCAATTTACACAAGCTATGCAAGAAAAAAAGATGGTGCTCATGTTAATTACACGAGAGAAGAAGCAGGGTGACAACAATTCACCAATGGAACTCTCGGAATTATTGAATGAATTTCAGGACATCATGCCAGCCGAGATACCCAATCAGCTCCCTCCAATGAGAGAAATTCAGCATGCTATCGATTTAATTTCGGGGTCTACTTTACCAAATGTTCCACACTACCGAATGAGTCCCACAGAAAATGAGGAGCTCAGTCGACAGATTCAGGAGTTACTGGACAAAGGGTTCATCCGAGAAAGTTTCAGCCCTTGCGCTGTTCCTGTTTTGCTGATGCCAAAAAAAGACGGCAGCTGGAGAATGTGTGTTGACAGCCGCGCAATCAACAAAATCACAGTGAAATACCGATTTCCCATACCTCGTCTTGATGACATGTTGGACCTACTAAATGGCTCCTCCATTTTTTCTAAGATCGATCTCCGGAGTGGATATCACCAAGTTCGAATTCGGTTAGGCGATGAGTGGAAGACCGTGTTCAAATCAAAGGATGGTTTGTTTGAATGGTTAGTCATGCCTTTCGGACTAACTAACGCACCTAGCACCTTCATGCGTGTTATGACTCAAGTGCTCAAACCATTCTTGGGAAAGTTCGTCGTCGTCTATTTTGACGATATCTTGATTTTCAATCACAACATGCAGGACCATCTTCATCACGTTGAGTAGGTCCTGACAGTATTGCGCACAGAGAAGTTGTTTATCAATAGGGAGAAGTGTTCATTCATGAAGGAAAGTGTCAATTTTCTGGGGTTTATTGTTTCCAGCCAAGGAGTCAAGGCTGACCCCTCCAAAATTCAGGCTGTTCAGTCGTGGCCTATACCTCAAAATTTTTCAGAAGTCAGGAGCTTTCATGGTTTGGCCACTTTCTATCGACGATTCATTCGTAACTTCAGTACTATCATGGCCCCAATCACTGAATGCCTCAAAACAAAAACATTTATGTGGAGCACCGCAGCTGACAAGGCTTTCCAGGAGATCAAGAAGAGGATGGGACAGACGCCGGTACTCAGGTTACCAGAATTTTCTAAAGTCTTCGAAGTGGCGTGTGATGCATCCCATGTAGGGATAGGAGGCGTTTTGAGCCAAGAAGGTCATCCCATTGCCTTTTTCAGTGAGAAACTTAATGAAACCCGCAGGCGATATTCAGCTTATGATATGGGGTTTTACGCTCTAATACAAACGTTGAAGCATTGGAGGCCCTACTTGATCCATTGAGAATTTATCCTTTATACTGACCATGATTCTTTGAAACACTTGAATTCACAGAACAAGATGAATGCACGACATGCTCGTTGGATGGATTATATCCAACAATTCGACTTTGTCATCAAGCACAAAGCAGGAGTGGAGAACAAGGTGGCCGACGCACTGAGCAGGAGACCTCACCTGCTGCATTTATCATCGGTAAAAGTAACTGAATTTGAGTGTCTGAAAAATGAGTATGCTACAGATGAAGATTTTGGCGAAATCTGGACTAGCTTATCAGCACAGGAACGACAACCTCAAGGCAATTATATGCTGCGTGAAGGGTTCTTATTTTTCAAATCACGTTTATGTGTCCCACGCGGATCCTTTCGTGAGTTTTTAATTTCAGAACTCCATGGTGGTGGCTTAGCTGGTCATTTCGGCTATGACAAGACTTATGCTATAGTGGCTGATCGGTTCTATTGGCCAAAACTGCGGAGAGATGTGCACACCGTGGTGGATAGGTGCAGGAATTGTCAACTAAATAAAGGCACAAAACAGCAAGCAGGACTCTATACTCCACTACCCATTCCAGACAAACCATGGCAGCATGTGAGCATGGATTTTGTCCTAGGACTACCAAGAACCCAGAGGCAACACGATTCCATCATGGTAGTAGTGGATCGATTTTCAAAAATGGCCCATTTCATTCCCTGTCACAAGACTTTTGATGCATCTAAGGTGGCAGCCTTGTTCATCCAAGAAGTTGTCCGCTTGCACGGCATCCCCACTTCCATAGTCTCGAATAGAGATGTCAAATTCGTAAGCTATTTTTGGAAGACACTTTGGGCGAAGATGGGAACAAAATTGATGTTCTCCAGTGCGTTTCACTCCCAGACGGATGGCCAAACTGAAGTGACGAACCGGAGTCTCGGCAATTTACTACACTGCCTTGTGGAGGATCATACTACAAGCTGGGACATGGTAATTCCTCATGCTGAATTTTCTTTTAACAATTCTGTGAACAGGTCAACAGATTGCACTCCCTTTGAAATCGTCTATGGCTCTCGCCCAAGCACTCCCGTAGACATCAACTCACTGCCATTGCCACCACGACCAAGTGAAGCTGCACTGGATTTCTCCAGTTATATGCAAGAGCTCCATGACGAATGCAAACGAAGACTGACGTTCAGCGCCAACTCCTACGCAGCAGCAGCCAATTCTCATCGGAGGGATCGTCAATTCAGTGAAGGGGATATGGTCCTGGTTCGCTTAAAACCAGAGGATTTCCCTCCAGGAAGCTTCACCAAGTTACATGCCCGTCGAGCAGGTCCCTTTAAGGTTATTAAGAAGATGGGCAGAAATGCATATGTCATTGAGTTACCACCTGATTTTATGATCAGTCCTGTGTTCAACATTGAAGACCTCACTGCGTTCAAAGGTGAAATCCCGTCCCCCACAAGTCCAAAAGCACCACCAGTCATGTCCTTGCCAGAACAAACAGCACCGCGTGATGAAATTGCTTCAATTATTGATCATCAATTTGTGTCCACTCGACGAGGGGGATATTACAAGTTCTTAGTCCAATGGAAAAATCGCCCGCATTCAGAATCAGTTTGGTTACAAGCATCAGAACTGAACCGCCTACACCCACAGCTATTCACTGCCTATCGTCAGCATAACTTGCCGGAGTCAAGTTCTTCAAGAGGGGCGGCAATTGATGCAAATCAGGAAGAAGACGCAGATCAAAGGGGAAATTCAATCAACACAAATCAAGTAGCCGTTGCAGATCAAGATGGAATCAGCGTGGATGTTGTGGATAATTCAATTGAGCCAAATTTGGAAGGGAACCCGTAATCAGCACACCTTCGGAGTCTGGAGATTCAGCAAATCTAGAATTCTAAATTGATCAAATCCCCTTGATTGTTCAGACCCGTTATTGCCATCAATTATTTGTTTAATTTCCTATTTTATTGCTTTCCTATTTAAGATTGAAGTCATGTCAGAATTTAGCTATTTAAGAAGAAGATTGTAAGGAGTCAAGACAGTTGATTTTTCTAATTGAATAAATTCTGTTTTCTGAGTTTATTTTCTGGTGTGATTCCAGTAACTTGCAAAGAGATTTTGCAACGCTAGAACTTGGCTTCGGTGAGATATTGAAGTTCCATAGTTTTGGCACCAGAATGTAGTCAATATTCATGCCTCTCTAACTAAGAAAAATTTGGAATAATTATTAGTATTAGACATTTGCTTTTATTAAATGATACTTACTTGGTTTTTTTTTAACAATAAATTGAATTATGTTTCACCGCAATTTTCAACAAAAACAAAAAGGAGGAGCTACAAGAGGCTACAGATGTGCAAGTAAATACAAACTTTTGAAGGTCAAGTCTCGATAAGGTATGCTATCAATTTTCTTTTATTATCTTTTTATTTCTGCATAGCAGAGCGCAACATCATGCTTTGATTTATAATAATACATGAATGATTTGTCAATTACTTAAATCATGAGGCAAGAATTATAGAATTTTTTTCTAGAAGTAATAAAATTTTATTATCATTTTTATTTGTAAGAGATAATGGGAAAAATTTCTTAGGAAAATATTATCATATTAAATTAAAGTATTCAAATCATATTGGTTGATAATGATTTGATATATAAAAAGATATAAATGACTTTTTATTATTTTATCTTTCTCATTTAATTTAAATCCATAAACTTAAAGTATGATTGCTAAAAACATGTGAGTGTTCAAATTTAAAAATGAGAGTGAGAGAAAGAATTAGAATTTTAATTTCTATATTATCAACTTATCTTCACTCCCTTGTATGCATTTTAATCGAAACTAACAATTTAGCATTGATTTGTTGTAAAGCCATAAAATAGCAATTATTTTTTTAATATTGGATGAACATTATTATCAAAAGAATAATGTTCCACTTTCATCTTAGTACTTCAAAATATTCCAATTTTGGTAGTTTTTAAAAGGTTTCCATTTTTTTTTTTTTTTTTTTAAATAGTTAACAAAACTTTTAGTTTTCCTTACATTTCTATTTTGCTTTCTCTCAAATTCCCATATATGTTATTAAATATCATAAAAACACTTTAAAACATTCCAAAAAAAATTCAAAAATCAATTTTGAACAGTAAGTTTTTTCATGATTAGGATAACATTGGTAATTTTAAAAACTAGAAGGATAATATTGAAAATATTTAAACTATATGAGTATAAGCATAACATTAATTAATCTATAGAGACAAAAATAAAGTTTACTGAATTCTTGTATATGTTATTCAATTTTTGTATATATAAAAATTGTTCACACATACATTTGTTTTTATATATATTGTATTGTGTAAGTTCTTACACGACACATTCTTTTATTTAAAAAAGATTGCACTTAATTTGCTTGCTTCGAACAAGCATATAAAACAAGATTATACTTAATTTGGTTGCAAATTTTAATCAATTAATATCAGGATATTATTCAAATCACCTCTATTTATTGAAATAAAAAATTAATTTGAAATTCATGAGAATTCTAATTTGCATATATTAATCAAATATCCGTTAATTACTCCTACTAAGTTTCATCATTGCTATTTTGAAGCAGGAGAAACAACTTGAAGAAATTATAGCAGATAAGGATCGAGAGCTTGAGCATAAAACACGAGATCTTGAGCAAAAAGAGCGGGAGCTTGAGCCATTTCGAGCTTCTTTAACTACATCAACTCCACAACAATGAATTGATTCACTTCCAAGAAGTTTGCCAGCACAGACTGATAATCAAGGGACTGGTCAATCACCATTAAAGAATAATGAGATCAGTTTATGTATGGACTAAAATTACCAGCTTTCTTACTATGATGTGTTCATAAGTATTTAAGTAAATAAATAAGTTCATGCAATTCTTTCTCATCGAAAAGCATGAGGAAAACATTTGTGTTTGTTATTTAAATTAAACTTTGTTCATCGAGAAAATAAAAATTAAATCAATCTATTGGTTCCAATTTCAAAATATAAATTTGATTGAGATTTTTATAATAAGATTTGGCTAATATTCTTTAAAATGTTTTTTATTTATGTGTGTTGCTAACTAATTTTTGATCTCCTTTGTTTTTCTATTTTGAAAAGATCAACAAATATATATTAAAAAACTTACATAATTTTTATCTCCTTTATTTTTCTGTTTTGAATAGAACAACAAATATCTTGACACAAGGACTTAAGCTAAAAAAACAAGAAGCAGATTCAAGAAAGGCGTGCCTCTTTTCCTGTAGCGATTTTTAATGGTACATAGACACAGATTACTGTGGATTGCAACAATAAAATTACCATTTTACCCCCTGGTCCGAAAAATTGAACCCCTGGGACCAGGGTCATTTTTGACCTTTCCAGGGGACATGTATGGTATTTCCAAATTCCTTGCACAGTAAAATTACTATTTTACCCCTGAGTGCTAACAAAAAGACACAGAATAGAGGGGGTGTTTTTGTTTTTTCCCAAATTCGTACACAGTGCAAATACTAAAATAACCCCAAATAATGGCAAAAAAACCCTGGAGCTGGGGGTATTGCGGTACTTTCATCACTGGTTTTTCATGGTTATCGTTAGGTTCATGGGTGTATAGGTAATTTACTATTTTTATTATTTCTTTTCGGAAAACTTGCAGGCATGTTGTATGGACGCGCCGACAATGTTTCACGTGCACACGCCATTCAGGTGGTGCGTGTTGCGTTGATTGGCGGTAGAAATTGATGATCTGCCGTGTCCCATAGTGCACCGCCCTATCCTTGGCCTCCCGGTGTGGCGCATGTCTGTGTATTATTTCAATGGACAATGAATTCTCTCACAATTAAAATTTGTTTTTCCTCTCTAATTATCATTTGTTAATTTAGCTACTTGAACTTTGAATGCTAAGGCATTATTAATCCCTCCATTCAAAATCAACCTCATTTTATTTTTTTCATTTTTAATTTTAAAGAGACTAGCGATTTTTTTTATTGTTTTTTTCACTATCACCAAGTAATTAGCTAAAATGGTAATAATCATGTGGTTTTGTAAATAAAAAGATAAACTAATAATATACAATAAAGGATAAGATGATGGATGTGTTCATGAAACATATTTGATGATAGTAAAGATTTTGTTTTGAAAAATACTGATAAATTAATCCTTATTCATCCCAAAATCTTATGCTTTTGAAATATTTGAAAAAATATTTTATTAATTTTATTGTACTTACACTGACTATATTCTTATTACACAAGAAAGGAAAAAAAAAATCTAAAATCAAAAGGAAAATAAGATATGATGGAAAAAGTTTTTGTTCATACTCTACTCATTTTCCCTATCATCAACCAATTAGCAAATATCATATAGATTATATGAGTCTTATAGATTAAAAGTTAGTCTAATAATATATTATAAAGGTTAAAGTGATGAATATGTAGATGAAACATATATGATCGTGGTAAATGTATAGTTTTTTATTTTATTTTTTCATGAAAGTTTTTGTTTTTGTATTTTCATTTTTACATAAAGTTTATTCTTTATTAATATTTTTCTTTGGGTTTTAAAATAAAATTTTAATTATGTATAAAAATAAAGAAAAAGAATAATCAAACAAAGATTGATTATTTTTAAATTAGAATCATTGACCTCTAGTGTCAATAAATCTTTGCATATATGAACTTAAAAAGAAAAATAAAAAAAACTATAGGCACCAAATTGTCCCACGACATCGTGCGACAAAGATAAGGAAAAGCCCAAAAGAAGTGGGTAGAAGAAGCTTGTGGGGGCAGCATGAAAGCCACGCTTCCATTCGCTCTCCAAACTTCCTTTAATCCTACACTATTTGTTAAAAGAAGATCAATTGGCTGCTGATAGCTGCTGATATTAGTTAGAGAGTCTGTTAGTAGCAGTTTAAATAAGCAGATAGAGTTAGTTAGCCTTGAGTATCTTGAATTGTTAGTTAACTTTCTTTGTTTGCTTCTATTGCTTATTTCACTTCTGTATATAAGTCTCAGATAATACAATCAATATACACAGTTTTTACAACATGGTATCAGAGCCATTCTAAACAAAATAAAAATTACAAGAAACTGCAGTTTTCTTGAGAAAGAAGCAAAGAAGGAGAGAAAGAAATAAGCAATCAAAATCGAAACCAATAACAAAAGAATGACAGAAAGCAGCAGCTTTGTACAACCAGCAATACCTCGTTTTGACAGCCATTATGATCATTGGTCAATGCTTATGGAGAACTTCTTGAGATCAAAGGAGTATTGGGGACTAATAGAGAAGGGCATTCTGCAGACAAAGGAGGGAGTAGAGCCAACTGAAGAACAAAGAAAAACAAAGGAAGAAGAGAAATTGAAAGATTTGAAAGTGAAAAACTATATATTCCAAGCCATAGATAGGACAATTATTGAAACCATTCTCAATAAAGATAGTGCAAAGGCCATCTGGGATTCAATGAGAATGAAATATCAGGGTACTACCAAAGTTAGACGTGCTCAGTTGCAGGCGTTAAGGAGAGAATGGGAGCTTCTTGGCATGAAGGAGGGGGAGACAGTTGATGAATACTTTGCAAGAATAATGACAGTTGCCAACAAGATGAAGGCACATGGAGAGAAGATGGAGCAGAATACAGTTGTTGAAAAGATCTTGAGGTCATTAACCTCAAGATTCAATTATGTGGTATGTTCCATAGAGGAATCGAATGACCTCTCAACTATGGCCATTGATCAACTTCAAAGCAGTTTGATAGTTCATGAACAAAGAATGGGAGGACAAATGGAGGAAGAACATGCTTTAAATGTTATCAATGCAACAAGAACTGAAGGAAGATTTGGGCACAGATTTGAGGGAAGAGGAAGAAATCGTGCACTTATCAGAGGAAGAGGGAGAGGCAGAAGCAGACCAACCTACAGTAGAACACATGTTCAGTGTTACAACTGTTTGAAATTAGCACACTTTCAATATGAATGTCCTGATAAAGAAAATAATGTGAATTATGCTGAATTCAATGAAGAAGAAGAAATGCTTCTAATGGCATTTAAAGAAGTACGGCAAACAGGAGACTCAACTACTTGGTTTCTTGACAGTGGATGCAGCAACCACATGTGCAGAACCAAGGAGTGGTTTATGGATTTTGATGATCAATTCAGGCAGTCTGTGAAACTGGGAGACAACTCCAGTATTATGGCTATGGGCAAAGGAGATATTAAATTAGTCATAGATGGGCTAACTCAGATAATTAGAGAGGTGTATTACATACCTGAAATCAGAAATAATCTTCTCAGCATTGGGCAATTTCAAGAGAAGAACCTGACTATTCTCATGAAACATGGAGTATGTGAAGTGTATCATCCAAGAAGAGGATTAATCATGCAATCAAAGATGTCACAAAACAGAATGTTTGCAGTGTCTGCAATAGTAACCCTTCCAACCGTGAACTGCTTACAAGTCACAACCAAAGACATCTCATCCTTGTGGCATAGGAGGTATGGACACCTCAGTCTCAGTGGACTAAAAACTCTATTTGACAAGAAGATGGTCACGGGTTTGCCAAAGATTGATGAAGCAACAGAAATATGTGATGACTGCATGACTGGAAAACACCACAGAGAGAGCATACCAAAGCAAAGTTTGTGGAGAGCAATAAAGAGGCTTCAACTTGTTCATGCTGACATTTGTGGTCCAATCTCCCCAACATCAAACAGTGGAAAGAGGTATGTAATCACGTTCATTGATGATTACAGTAGAAGAACTTGGGCATATTTTTTGGCTCAAAAGTCTGAGGCATTATCTAGCTTTCACAGATATAAAATGCTAGTGGAAAGGGAGAGTGGTGAGAAGATTGTGTGTTTGAGAACTGATCGAGGGGGAGAATTCTGCTCTCAAGAATTCGATGAATTCTGCAAAATGCAAGGCATTAGCAGACAACTCACCACACCACATACCCCACAGCAAAATGGGGTTGCGGAGAGAAAGAATCGCACCATAATGAACATGGTGCGAAGCATGCTTTCAGAGAAGGGAATGCCAAGGGAATTCTGGCCTGAAGCAGTTAATTGGGCAATCTATGTCTTGAACAGAAGTCCTACTCTAGCAGTCAAGGACATCACCCCTGAACAAGCCTGGAATGGCAAGAAGCCCTGTGTTGATCAGTTTAGAGTTTTTGGGTGTGTAGCCCATGTACACATACCTGACAAGCTGAGAAAGAAGCTCGATAACAAGAGCATGAAATGTGTACTTTTGGGCATCAGTGCAGAATCAAAAGCCTACAGGCTTTATGATCCAATTAACAAGAAAATACTGATTAGTAGAGACATAGTATGTGCTGAGAATGATAAGTGGAACTGGGAAACAAGGAATGTAGCAGAACCTGCTATGCTCGAGTATGAAGATACAGATGAGCATCCTAACATAAGAACAGAAGTAGAATCAGAAGCTGATACTGAAGGGAAGGAATCAGAAACTGAGCAAGACAATGAAGGTAACACTTCATCAACACAGCATGCTGACACAGTATCCTTAAGACCAAATTTGGACAGAAACAGAAGACAACCAAACTGGCTTAAGGACTATGTTACTAGCAAGGAATTGAATGAAGAGGAAGAAGAGCACAGTCTAGCAATGTTTTTATCCACAAAAGATCCAAGCAACTTTGAAGAAGCATACAAAGTACTGAAATGGAGAGAGGCCATGGATGAAGAAATGAGGGCAATTGAGAAGAACAAGACATGGGAACTAACAACACTGCCTAGTGGTGCAAAACCAATAGGAGTAAAGTGGGTATTCAAGACAAAGCTCAATGAAAAGGGGAATGTGGAGAAATATAAGGCTAGACTTGTCGCAAAGGGGTACTCACAGAGGCAAGGAATCGATTACAAAGAGGTTTTTGCCCCTGTAGCTCGATGGGATACCATTAGAGCAGTCATAGCACTTGCAGCTCATAAGAATTGGAATGTCTTCCAATTGGATGTGAAGAGTGCATTCTTGCACGGAGAGCTAGATGAAGAGATTTTTGTTATGCAACCACAAGGATATGAAAGAAAAGGGGAAGAATACAAAGTCTACAGATTGAAGAAAGCTTTGTATGGTCTTAAGCAAGCCCCTAGGGCTTGGTATAGCAGGATTGAGACATACTTCATTAAGGAAGGATTTGAAAAATGTTTTTGTGAACACACATTGTTCATAAAAACTGGTGATGAAGGGAAAATTCTGATCGTAAGTCTCTATGTAGATGATCTCATCTACACAGGGAATAATGAGGTAATGTTCATAGAATTTAAAGACTCAATGCAGAGGGAATTTGACATGTCAGACCTTGGTAGAATGAAGTATTTCCTAGGCATAGAGGTGGTACAAACTGCCAATGCTATCTTCATATGCCAACAAAAATATGCACATGAGGTACTTGAAAGATTTGGCATGGGACAAAGCAATGTTGTGGCAAACCCAATGGTCCCAGGATGCAAGCTTTCAAAGGAAGGGAATGGTGATTTGAGTGTGGATGCTACTGAGTATAAAAGATTGGTAGGTAGTCTGCTGTATTTAACAGCTACCAGGCCCGACATCATGTATTCAGTAGGCATGATTAGCAGGTACATGGATCAACCAACTGAAATGCACCTTCAAAGTGCTAGGCGAATACTTCGATATATCAGAGGCACTGCAGACCTTGGAATCAGTTACAAGAGAGGAGGTGAAGGGGGTTTGATAGCATTTGCTGATAGCGATTATGCTGGAGATGTTGATGATAGAAGGAGTACTTCGGGATATGTATTCATGCTAGGGACAGGGGCTGTATCATGGTCCTCAAAGAAGCAACCTGTGGTTACCTTATCTAGCACTGAAGCTGAGTTTATAGCAGCTGCTTCTCGTGCTTGTCAAGGGGTATGGATGAGAAGAATTATGCAAAAGCTTGGTCAGGTTCAAGGAAGGAGCACAACCATTTTCTGTGACAACACCTCTGCTATTAAACTGTCAAGGAACCCAGTTTTACATGGGAGAAGTAAACATATTGATGTTAGGTTCCACTTCTTGCGTGAGCTTACAAGAGATGGGGTAATTGAGTTGATCCAGTGCAGCACAAAGGAGCAATTATCCGACATCATGACTAAACCTCTCAAGCTTGAGACATTTCTTAAGCTGAGGGAACAACTTGGGATGTGCAGGTTGATAAATGTAAACTGATTGATGAATACAATTCATACAATTCAGTTTAAGGAAGGATGTTAAAAGAAGATCAATTGGCTGCTGATAGCTGCTGATATTAGTTAGAGAGTTTGTTAGTAGCAGTTTAAATAAGCAGATAGAGTTAGTTAGCCTTGAGTATCTTGAATTGTTAGTTAACTTTCTTTGTTTGCTTGTATTGCTTATTTCACTTCTGTATATAAGTCTCAGATAATACAATCAATATACACAGTTTTTACAACACTATTTACCTCTCTACAAACCACTCACTTGTCCCTATATCTTTTCTTCTCTCATCATCACTGTTAGACGACGACAGACTAAGAAGAAGAGAAAAGGAAGAAGTCCTGCAAAAATGGCGGTGCAGTTGCATGCACCAACTCCTTGATTGTCATAGTGTAGGCAAATCTACTTAGTGTTTCAAGATAAATATAACATATACAAAAAAAAACAGCAATATGTTTGATTAAAATATTCAGAGATGAGATATAAAATAACAATTTTGAAATAAATTCTTGTTTTCTTAAAACAGGAAAAATATGTTTATTTTTTAAAATAACAATTCAGAGAATGTAATCAAACATTATTTAATAGTATAATGCATGTCGTATGAGAAATAATATATTTACTCTAATAACGAACCACATGACTTACCGAACCATATGACTAGTCTAGTTATTTGCATATTTATTGTGCACCATCTCATAATATATTATTTATTTTAATTGCTCAATTTTATTATTTAATATTTAATTTATCGAAAATTTACTCTTTAGATCAGTATCATGACTCGTTAATAGAACCTGGTTGACTCATTTCCTCTTAATATCGAAACCATACGACAATATCGTCGATATTTTGTAGAAACAGTATTAATCCGTGAGTAACAGGGAAGATTGTTTTGAAAAGAAGTAGAGCAGTAGTAGCAGCTCGTAAAGGATTGTTGAACAGAAACCTTGGATGAACAAGACAAAAGACACGTAGTACATTACAACAAAATAGCATAGCTCATGGAATGCTAGACGTCAACACGAGGCCAAGGCATAGCTTGGTGCAGGGGAGTGATGCTGCAGCCTGCAACAAACACCGAGGCGAGCAGGCTGATGCTGCAGGTAGCCCTGGCTGATAGCCTGTCACCTGCAAAATGAGAAAGATTAAAAAAATAGCTTTTAAAAAAGGCGTAGCAAAAAAGAATTTAACGTTAGAATAATAAAATTGAGAAAAAAAATATTTTTTAATAAAGGTTAAAAAACCAAACTTAAAATCAAGCTAATATTCAAAACTAGTAATTCAGGTTATTAGACATGACTAACCTTACAGAAAGACAAACATGAAAAAATCACAAAGTAAAATTTTCAATACTAAAAAATTAAAAAACAAAATAAATAGAATCAAAATAACGAGGACCAAATCTAGTCTGAAAACTAAATGAAAGAAAATATTTAGAGCCAAATTGAGAAACAAATTAAGAAAAGAATAAGAAATAACAACTAAAGGTCTTGATATCATAATTACTTTATAGAAAGATAAACGTGAAAAAAGTCATAAAGGAGAAATTTCAATCATAAAACACTAAAAAAACATAATAAATAGAATCAAAATTATAATGACCAAATTTGATATGAAAACTAATGAATGAATATAATTAAGAGTACATTGAAAAGCAGAATAAGTAAGAAAAGTATAAAAAAATAGCAATAAAAAGAACTAAAACTGAATAAAGAAAATAAAATATTAAGGGGAAAAATAACAAAAAAATCAATAAAATGATAAGAAAATATCAATCAAAAGAATGAACCAAAATTCAATAAAATCATAAGAGACATAATTGAAAAACAAATAAATCAAGAAAATGATAAAGCACAAAACAGAGCAATAAAATGAATGAGTACCAGATTGAATAAGTAAAAATAAAATAAAATAAAATGCTTATGAATAAAATTGAATAAAGAAAACTTGAAAAAACAATAAAAGCAAAACAAATCGTAAATCAAAATAATAAGTGCTAAAAGTGATAGAAATAGAGTATGGAGGACACAATCATTTTTTGAAAAGATTAGCATGAATTTTTAGATTAGAAGAAAGAAAAACAAAAAAAGAAAGGAAACAAAGATCACTTAAGCTAGAAAAATGCTATGAATAAAGATAAAACCTTTGCGCGTATCGCCATTTGTCTCGATGGCTCATCATACTTGATCGAGACCTTGTAGCGCAGGACAATGACTGATTTCAAATAATTGACTTGGTTGAAGCAAGAAGGCTCCGACCCGGCCAATATCTACAACCCATAAGTTACCTAGTAGCATTATCCTAGTTCCATCATTGGCATCCTACCTCCATTTACATAGTGTAGGAAACCGAAAGAGAAACAGGAATCTTGCTACCTCACAAGAATTGAATAACCTAAAGATGTTATTAGAGATTAAAGGGAATATAAGCTGGCCATGATCATCGAAACAGTCTTACCTCATATGAAGATCTGTTGACTTGGAGATTGCAGCACCAACTTTCCAATGGACTCATATTCATCACTCTGAATAAGCAGCACTGAAAGACAAATTCAAGAATTAAGCCCAGTGGCCTTATGGATGCATATTGAATCAGAATGGGATGACATTAGAATGGAAGGACATTTGAAGAAACATCTGCAGTAACTTTTGTTAAAAGCATCGATACTTTTGGTTCAATTTCAAAGTTCACGAAAAACACAAAAAAGATTTCTGAACATTATAATAGGATTTTGAGGTACATCCTCTTAAGCTCCATAAATCATTAATGGCATTTCAAGTTCTTTTCCCATGCAAGTGTCTCAGCAGCAGATATTAAAAATGAAACAGAACAACTACAACAAAATTGAACTACAATTCAAAGTGTCTCAGCAGCAGATATTAAAAATGAAATAGAACAACTACAACGAAATTGAACTACAATTCAGAATACAAGATGCGTGAACCACCAGCTCCAAACTTTTCAAGGTAAAGATAATGGAAAGAACAAATAAAAATGATGATCAACTAAAATTAAGAAAGAATTTAGCATTCGAAATATGTTGCTGATCAACAACCCAGTCAAACAGGATTTCTAGTATTGCATTCTACAAAGAAATTTATTATTCAGTAACATCCCATCCAAGCTTTGTTCCTGCTGATTTAAATGTGGAGGCAAGGAAAGGGTAAAATGAAGGTTTTGTTCTTGCTGATTTAAATGAAACCTGAAGTTTTCTTTTATGAATAGTGGATTTGTTGATTCAGATTTTATAATGAGTAGCATTCAGAAACTACAAAAGTCATTTGGAGTTCAATGTATGAGAGATCCTGGCTATACAACATTGTCAAGGGAATCAATTATGTATTAATTAGGAAAGTAATTATGAGTTATAGATAGTAGTGTTTTAGTAGAACACTTATGCTTTCATACTTAGCCCTAATTTGTAGCTAGGTTTATTGTCTATTTAAGAGACAAGACACTCAAGAAGAAAGGCATTCAGTTCCTATTCAATACAATTTTGACAAACATGCAGGTAGTGCTGGAGATGTTTTGGAAGATGATCCTGTTGGCAGGCTGAAAGTTTTTGTCTATGAACTTCCAAGCAAATACAATAAAAAGATTCTGCAAAAAGACTCAAGATGCCTCACCCACATGTTTGCAGCTGAGATCTTTATGCATCGATTCCTAGTATCTAGCCCTGTACGAACGCTCAATCCCAAGGAAGCTGATTGGTTTTATACCCCTGTATATACAACTTGTGATTTGACTCCTACTGGCCTTCCTTTGACTTTCAAATTGGCCTTATTGGAATCGGACTGAAGGTGCTGACCACTTTTTTGTTGTGTAAAAACTATATATTACCTTTAACAAGTAAAATTATTAATATATTATTCCAATGGACAATGAATTCCCTCACAATTAACATTTGTTTTTCCTATCTATTATCTTTTGTTAACCATAACCTTTTGGGAGTTGAGTGCTCAAACATCGTGTATTCTCAGAAACTCAGCCAAAAGATACGACTCTTTACTGCATTGATGTTCAGTGTTCCTTCTCCAAAACAGAAAGTGAACTTTGTCTATGAAGAAAAGAAAATGCAATTAATTTAAAGTAAAAGCCTAAATTAGTTACACTCGATTTTCATACTTCTCCCAACATCAAAACAGGTTGAAATTGTAGTGATCACAAACCTATTGTTTATTTAAGTGCATGTGTGTTTATGATTAGTTAACGTTGTAACAGTGAGAGAATAATATAATTCATGTATTGGGATTTCACGTAACATCTTAAGGTTATGAGTTGAGCAGGTTCTTCAAAAACAAAATGGTTATGAGTTTAATCTCATTCTCTCTTTCTAATTAGTAGAAGGTAGTTTGGTTGGTTGAGCTGATTTTTATGACAATAACTAATTGTAGTACGGTGATTGTTTTATTCATCGAGAGGATCGCTATCGTTGATTAGGTTATCTCTATCCAAATTTCTGAAATTTTTGTGTGTTCTGAAGATGCAAAATTACACTGATGCAAGGCAGGAAGTTTTGTGCTCTAACGTCATATTGATTACTTCTTATTATTTTATTTCTCTCACTTAATTCAAATCATTAAATTTAAAAATAAGATTGAGAAGAAAGAATTGGAAATTTACTTTCTACCTCATTGACTTATCTTCACTACTCCCTTGTATGTATGTTTATTGAACTCAACAATTTAGCATTGCTTTATTGTAAAGCCATATAGATTTTTCCTTTTTTATGTGAAATGACCTTTACCTTTTGTTTTGAATATTGGGTGAATATTATTTTTATCCTTATAAATTAGCAATGTTCCACTTCCATCTCAATATTTTAAAATCTTCCAATTTACTTTTTAGTTTTTTTTTAAAAAAAGTTTCCATTTTTTCCTCTTTTTAAATAACTAAAAAAACTTTTAATTTTCCTTTCGTATCTCTTTTACTTCCTCTCAAATCCTCATATTTGTTATTTTATGTCATAATAACATGTAAAAACATTCCTAAGAAAAAAACTCAAAAACAAGTAGTCAACTTCTTAATGGTTACGGTAACATGGATAATTTTAAAACTAGACAAATAATATAGGAGTAGAGGAAGAACAATAATTAATCTATAGTGACAAGAATAAAATTTTCCAAATAATATTTCTCTGTATCATATTTATCATTCAATGTTGATTTTAAGCCTCTATACAAAATAAATTATTCATTTTAAAATAAAGTATATATTTTAGGGCAAGTTATATGGCTAATAAATCACCATTAGAGACACCTTGCATGATTGCTTCTAAAATCTATACTTGCTTTCACATACATCAAAGCTAATTTTAAATTCTCCAACTTATTGTTATTGGAGTTGGACCTTTAAAATGAAGATTCATATGCTTCATTAAAGAAAGTACATCATCAGTTAAAATAAAAAAACTAAAATACTTTACATTTACCTCACAAAATTAATCTTAAGTAATATTAAAATATATAAAACTACACAAATTATGATGGATATATATTGATAAAATTAAAAAATATATACTAAATTATTTATATGTGTAAATTCAAATATTGATATATATAATTTAATATTCTATTTATTTTCATTCCCGGATCTTCTTGTTGATTTCTTACAATTGATAAATTAATTTTTTTTAAATGTCCACGACATTTTCTGTCTTTTTTTTCAATGGAAAAGACAAATTTAAGACTTTTGAATTTTTCATGTTTTACACTATACTCTTTGCTTCCGCCAAATTCAATGACCAAAACCTTTAATAGTCTAACTAATAATCGATTTGCATTTTCTTTTGTTGCATAATTTTTACATTGCGCAAACTTTTTTTTCCACTTAATTTGCATAGTTCAAACAACATGTAAATAAAAACAAGATTGTACTTAATTTTACTAGCAAACTTTAATCAATTGATGGAAGGAAATTAGTCAATATCGATGCCTCCATGTCTAAACAAGATTGTACTTAATTTTACTAGAATAAATTATTAATATTAGATATTTGATTTTATTAAAAAATGATTACTTAAATTCCTAACAATACTTTGAATGATGTCTCACCGCAATTTTCAACAAAAACAAAAAGGAGAGGAATTACCATATCCAGGCTACAGACAAATATTTGCAAGGCATTGAAAGTTCAACTCCCGATGAGGTATGATACAACTTTTTTTTCACTAATTTTTTAGTTCAGGTTTGTTTTACAATAATACATGAATGATTTGTCAAGTTCTTAAATCATGAGGCAAGAATTATAGAATCTTTTACTCTAAAAGTAATTAGAAAGTGTTTTTTCTATCTCATTTAATTAAAATTATTAAATTCAAATAAATGATTAAGTTTAAAATATAATTGATAAAAATATCACTGTTCTTATTTATAAATAAGAATATGAAGAAATAATTGAAAGTTTAATTTCTATCTTAATGACTTAATTTGCGTACTTTGAACATTATAGTCAATTAATATCATGAAATTAGTCAAAACACCCCTATATATTGAAATAAGAAATTAATTTGAAATTCATGATAGTGCTAATTTTCATTTTTAAATAAGAATCATTTGCGTAGATTAATCAAATAATTCGTTAAGTACTCATTCCGAGTTCTGACATTGGGATTTTGAAGGAGGTGAATGAACTTAAAAGGATTGTCATGTATGATTCTCAAACTAGTCAATAATCATGCCTATGTAACTAAGAAAAAATTGGAAAAAAATATTAATATTAGTTTTTTTTATTTAATGATGATTACTTGAATTTTTTTATCAATAAATTGAATGATATTTCACTGCAATTTTCAAGAAAAACAAAAACGAGAAATAAAAAGTAATTAGAAAATATTATTTTTTATTTTATTTTATTTCTCTCACTAAATTCAAATTATTAACTTCAAAATTAATGATTAAATTTAAAATATATCTGATAAAAATATATGACTTTTCTAATTTATAAATAAGAATGAGAAGAAATAATTGAAGGTTTGATTTCTATAATAAATGATTATCTTCCCTCCCTTTTATGCATATTAATTGAAATAGATAATTTAGCATTGTTTTATTGTAAAGCCATATATATTTTTTCCTTCTTGTTGTGAAATGGTAGTTACTTTTTATTATTTTATTTCTCTCACATAATTCAAATCATTAAATTTAAAATATGAATAATAAAAATATATGAGTATTCAAATTTAATTATAAGAGTAAGAGAGAGAATTAAAAGTTTAATTTCTATCTTATTAACTTATCTTCATATTAAAAACTAACAATTTAGCATTGCTTTGATGTAAAGCCATATAAAAAAAATTCCCTTTTTCTATGAAATGATGATTATCTTTGTTTTGAATATTGGATGAACATTATTATCATAAAATACTAAAAATAAATTAATTTGATATTTCTTCAAGGTAAATAAATTTTTAAAAAACATGTCCAAAGAAAGAAAAATCCAAAAACCAATTTTAAACAATAAGCTTTTTAACAATTAGGGTAACATTAGTAACTTTAAAAACTAGAGGGATAATATTGAAAATGTTTAAACTATAGAGTATAAGCATAACATTAATTAATCTATGGAGACAGAAATAAAGTTTACCAAATTTTTATATATAAAATTGTTTCAAGATAATATTGAAATACCTTACGTACATTTGTTTTTATCTTGCATTGTGTAAGTTCTCACACCACACATTCTCTTATTTGAAAAAGGTTTCACTTAATTTGTGTACTTCGAACATGCATTTAAACAAGATTAAACTTAATTTAGTTGCAAACTTTAATCAGTTAATATAAGGAAATTAGTCAAATCACCTCTATCTATTGAAATAAAAAAATTAATCTGAAATTCATGAGACTCTTAATTTGCATATAATAATAAAATATTCATTAATTACTCATGTCAAGTTCCATCATTGCTATTTTGAAGGAGGTGAAACAACTTAAGAAGATTGTAGCAAATAAAGATCGAGAGCTTGAGCATAAAACGCGAGATCTTGAGCAAAAAGAGCTACAGCTTGAGCAAAAAGATCGAGAGCTAGAGCTTGAAAAATTTCGATCTTGTTTTACTGCATCAACTTCACATCAAAGAATTGATTCACTCCCAAGAAGTTTGGCAGCACAAACTGATAATCAAGGGATTGGTCAACCACAATCAAAGAATAATGAAATCAGTTTAAACATGGACTAAGCACCCGTTTGGCAACGTGGTGCGTTCCACGTTTGCCAAACGGGATGAAGTTTTGGTGTTTGGTAACAACCAAACACCATTTAAAATGAGTGGGTCCCACCCCTTTTTTAGTCCCGAACGACGTTTCAAGAAAAGCACTTGGGAGGTGCTTTTCAAACGCCGTTCGGGACTGCGTTTTGATTAAACGAAAAAACACATCATCTTCTCCTCTCATCTTCCAGAAATGTCATCTGAAAAAGAGAAGAAAAATAAAAATGATCAGTGCCTCCTCGCCATGTCTGCCATTTCTGATGAAGAAAAATGAAAAATGAAGGAAAAATAGTAATCTGATCACAGCCATTTTTTCGCATGTCTCTCTCTCTCTCTCTCTCCGCCTGCGAACAGCCATGGAAGCCGAAAGCTTCCAACGCTTCCTCCGGCCACCAAAGGCCACCATTTACGATGAAACCACCACAGGAAGAACCACATCGGCCTTCTCTACCCGTCGGTATCCTCCTTTTAAGCTCTCGTCGGTGGTGCGATTGAGCGATCGCCACCTTCCAAAGGCTGTTTCCGGCCACCACAGGCCACCATTTCAGACGCCACCACCACAGGAAGAACCACCTCGGCCTCCTCTACCCGTAGGTATCCTCCGTTGAATCTCTCGTCGTGGTCGGTTGGAAGGCACTATTCACGTGAATTATGTGCGCTGCACTATCGCGAAGAAGACGCACAGTGCAGCGCACCGTTTGATTAGTTGGGCTTGGGCTCATTTTCGGCAGCGTCAAGTCCACCAAAGTTGGGCTTAGGCCCAATTTAGTTGGGCTGCCCTTGGCCCAGCCATTTTTTAAAAATATATATTTAAAAAAAAATATGTAGATACAAATCAGTTATAATGGAAGGGAAATATATGTTCGTGATGAAATTGCAAGTAGTTTGATGGGAGAATAAAAAATAATATATTTTTTTTCATGAATTATTAATTACATTATATTATTATAATTATTAAATTTACAATATTTAAAAAAAATATATACATATAAATATATACCCTTTTAAGTAATTTTACAAGTTAAAAGCAGTTTGTAAAGTTTGGAAACCAAACACCAAAACTGCTTTTTCTTCAACCTTCAACTCAACCACAGTTTTAACCAAACACTTAACTGCTTTTTTTGAACCACAGTAAAAAACGCTTTTTTTGAAACTCCATTTTTTCAACCTCAACTGCAACAGCAACCGCAATACCAAACAGGCCCTAAGAGTACCAGCTTTCTTCCTGTGATGTGTTCATAGTTATTTAAGTGGATTATCTTAAATAACTAAGTTCACGCAATTCTTCCTCATCCCAAAAGCACGAGGAAAACAATTGTGTTTGTTGTTAAATTTGTGCTCATCTGCTGAAGAATAAAAATATTAATTTATTAATGTCCTCATTGCTTCTGAAAAAGGAGCATTTTATTTAGCTACAAAAGAGTTTGAGATAGATAAAACAGAAATGTTATTTGTTGAAAAAAAATTCTTATATTTGTCTAAAAGGAAGGGACAAATAAGAAGACATAATCAAGTTAAATATTCACTAGTATCGCTTGAAACATTTTATAATTGTTTTTATTTTACTAATTATCAAATATTTTATATCTTTCTCTCACACTTGTGTGTGTGTATATATCAATATTTTAATTTTTAAAATACTTTTTGAGAATATAATCGTACCAAATGCTTTTTTTTTTCATTTCATCAAAATCTAATTGCTCAAAATAAACAATAAATTATTATATAATTATATTTTGAAACAATTAAAAAAATTAATGAAATGGCGTAAGAACAAAATTCATGAAATGAATAAAATTAATTATCCAACTAGTGGTTTTTGTTAAAAAGTATAAGAAAAAAAAATCTTTATTGAATGAGAGAATGAATTCTTTACTATCGTGAAAAATAAATCAATATCATTATTAAGAATTAATATAATAATTAAAAAATGAATAAAATTAATTTTGTGCTTGGTGTAAATATATTATTTAATACATAACTGTTATGATATCTCAAAACGTTTTTTTTTTATCAATTTTCTCCCTAAATGGAATTGAAGGTAAACAATGTAGTCACAAAATCCTCACCATCACCTTCTCTTTTAGCTACTACTGACAACAAAGTTTTTGTCTAAAATCACTTTTATCTTCTCCTTCACTTGCTTCATAGAATCCACAGTTTCTAGCATTTGCTTCACCAAGATTCCCAGTGCGTGCTGCAGCGAAGCAGGCCTACAATATTTGTAGAGATTGCAGGTATTAATTTTTTTTTTTTCCTTTTTCCTGTACAGTTTCTTTCACTATTCATATGGAAGGTTTAATCAGGTCTGTTCTCGAGTTTCCTTAATTCTAACATGGCAGAAGAAAGCAGGCAGGAGTTGTACAAGCCAGTATTGATGGAGTCTTACGCATCACCACCTAGATTCTTGCAAAAAGTTAAAATGTGCCTATTGAGTTTAGTTGTATTGAAAATGTTATTAAGAAAAACTATTGATGATTGAACCAGATTCCATTGTCCATGTATCAGGGGCTTCCTATCCTGCATTAGTTTTCTAGTTTGAATTGCTAGTAGTCGCATTGAGTGATAACACCTTCCCTGGTTTAGGGCCTTTTGGTGGAGGAATTGGTTCTGCAACAAGTAATGGGGGCAATGAAGGAGGTGGTGGGTCTGCTATTGGAGGTGGAAGTGACAGAAGTGGTGGTGAGTCTAGCTTTGGCAATGGTGATGGAAGTGGCAGGAGTGATAACACCATCCCTGGTTTAGTCAGGCTCTACTTTGCACACCAATGAATTGCCTAAATAGTGGTTCGTGTGGAGGAATTGGTTTATACTTCGATCATAACTTCAATTAGTGAGGGCTGGTTTTTGTCCTAATATTAATCCAAGTTCAACCTCTACCACATTGAAGGTCCCGTCTGCTGAATTTTCAGAAATCAGCAACTGGCTATTTATTATTGCAGCAATGCCAGGGGCAAGGTCCTGCATCATAAACATGGATATATAAAAAAAAGTATAAGCTTGCCGGAGATGATTTCCCTCGAGAGCCTGTCGAAGAGTTCTTGTTAATGCCCTTAATGGATAAAATGGCTGAAATTTTGAGAGAATAGACTTTTTCAAGCTCTTGGAGCATGAACACCTGAGCACCCATTTTTTGACATCCGATGAAAGGAACATGGAGTGATGAGTGATTCACAAATGGCTCAAATAATTAAACAGAAATTTGAATTTTCCAAATACTTATTTTGACAAAAACAGATATAATTTTTTATCTAATAATTAAATCAGACTGAAATTTTTAAAATGTGTCTTAAGAGACAAAGCCTTCGTGTTCATCATTGGTTTCTGATTTCTTCTTGAAATGTTGGCTTCAAATGCACCCAAAGCTCCTAGACTTGGTGGTTTCTGATATGACAGGATCCTTGTAGCTCGAGTCCTGACCTGCAAAGTCATGGCTTGACATTTGGGGAAAAATATTCTAAGTGGGCTTCTAGAAAATTAACTCAAAATGCTAAAATTAAGGAGGTGGATCTAAAAACTTTCATGGATAGGAATTAATGGAAGATCCCCCCGTATATGTCAGGGATCTGGCTCTGATCAATTTCTTCAAGGAGAGTTGATTTCAGCTTACTGTTATCCACAAATACTATCTGTGAAGAGATGCAGGATTACAATGCATTGGCAATCCACAGACAGATAAATTATTCAACTGATCAATTTTTGGTAATAGGAATACAAGATGAATGCACATACTTTACCTACTTCCTAGTGTTTTTGTCTATAAAAGGATAAACAATCTCCCACACTGCCATAAAAATGTAGGGAGCATGCACAAGGAATACCTTTGCAAGCCTTTCTGGGTAATATTCCTGCACTCGAGAAGTTTCAGGCAGGCTATTCAAATACCATTATAATCAGCTATAGAAAATTGGAGCGTTGTCGAGCTCAATACCTGCAAAATGGATAAACCTCCAAGGTATCCATGGATATCGCTGTCTTACATATCCCCAACCCTTAAGGTCTCCAATGACAACAAGTTTCTCTTGTCCTGGTGTCATCCTGATACGTCAATGTCGGATATCCAGAATATGTTACAGCTAAGGTGCTGCACTGATTTGGAGGCGAAGGAATTACCTTGAGCATATTTTGTCAAAACCATAGACTACGAAACCTATATGCACAAGCAATAGTAAAACTGTCTCAGTTGAAAGATAAATTAAGACGAAAAAAATCATAGGATCTGTTGCAAGTTGTCAGATGATTAAAGGCTTGGATTCTAACTGTACATACGCTTGAATTCTTCTAGACCTCCTTTGCTTTGAAAATGCCTAGCTCCAAGGATGACTGTTATAGGGCATCCTTTTTTATCTGATCCTTGCAGAAACATCTTGTTCTGTGCAACTTCATTTGGCGTCTCCAACGGAGAAATTGAACCATTTGGAACAAATTCCCTTCTCCATTTCAGATACCTCAGGAGCATGGAAGAAGCCTTCCTATATCTAAACCACGAGCACGTAAAAATCGTCAGGTCATCTACTTCCTGCACCTCGATTTTAAACAAGAAATTCCAAGATCATTGTCAATTGAATCAAGAAATTCACTCTGAATAAAATCAAATATATTATATATATACTACGTTCCCGCCATCTGTCAAAGATTATGACAATAACAGGGAGTTCGATTGTTGCTTTTGTTAGTTCCACTCTGGAGAAATTTGGAATATCATGGCTAATTTATAATCTCACAGAGCTGGAAGTGTGCAGGCGTCTTGATTCAGTAATATTTATATGGTTTAAGTAAAATGACCGTCCTCGATCAATTTTTCTACAAAGAATGTTGGTTTGAGATCAGTGATCTTTGATCACTAACCTCTGAACTATCATCAGCCTTCAGCTGTAAATGGTCAAGGCCAGATTAACTGAAAAACATGTTTAGGGACTCAAGTTTCCAGTTAACAATCTTGTTCTGGAACCGATGGCACTGTTGTGTATCCACTATCTATCACTATGCAGTCATGTAGTTGCTGCAATATTGTTGATACAGGAGCATCCCAAGAACAGAAGTCAAAGAGCCGATTAATTTAGTTTTTATCTTCTCTTAAAACTTGTGTGTTGGAAGTTTAAACACAATTTTCTAGAATATGAATTCAGATCATACACACTTTTCATAATTCCTCTTCATGTATGTATGTGAAGGGAGATTTGTATCTGGAGTATTTAATATGTTCATGTATTTAGAAGTACATTGTATCATGAGATACATTGGATGAGTATGTGGGTCATTTATGTCTAGTCTAGGAAGTCTAAATTTGAGTCCTATAAATACCTATGTAACCAAGGCATTGGAGAGCATGTTTTTCAGAATTTGATTGAAGTTTAGCCTTTGGCTTTTGAGAAGAAGGATTTCTTCTTGTTTAACTCTGTATTCCTTTGGTGGATCTCCATTGGGTGGTGAGTTGTGTTATCTTTGAGTATTCACTTGTGTTTCCCTTTTTTTTCTTCCATTCCCCGGCGTCAATTGCTAACTGGAAACTTGAATCCCTTTAACATTTCGTCGTTAGGTTGGTTGTGGGGGCTTTTTTAAATCCCTATTCAATAGAGTAGAAGATATAATGAATGATCTACAATGTAAGTGTTGGTAGAAATCGCAAGTGTACGAATCGTAACAAGCAATAAAGTGATGAGTAGAGTATCGTCCCACGAGGATTTGCAAAAATTATCAATAAGTACCAAAACTATTAAATCTCTATCTATTTGATGATTCAATTATAAAGACTTACGAAACTAAAAATAATTAAAACAAACAAGCAAAAATTAAATGGTGTTGAAATCAAGTTTAACGGATCCTAAGATTTTTTATTTCACCGTAACTAATCTTATGTGAATTTTCTCAATTGAATTAATCCTCTCAAAATTTCTTTCTTGTTGTTGATAATCAGGTTTTACTAATTTAATCACTAATCTCTCTCGAGCATCAATGAATTATTTTAACAAGCAAACTTCCTACCTCTCGGTGAAAATTCTAAAACTCGTCAAAATACATTAAGAATGATAAAACCTTGCACGATTACACAAGTTCCATAGATATCTCTATCCTATAGATTTCTTATGATATTTTAAACAATGGCTGAAACAATTATCAGTTCTCAGTCTAAAATTGAATCCCAAATCATGCAAACGGTGATCAAGTGTATACAAGCATTAAGCATAGAATGAAACACTCAACAAGTATTAGATTAATTCAATCAAAGAAATTGTTTACATATTCATAGCTAGGTTACATCAAAAATCCCAGAATAAAAAGACTACTCCATAGCAAAATTAAAAAGAAACAAACTTGATACGATGAACATCACTCAAGAGTATTGGAAAATTAGAGAACTGGACGTCTTGAAGGGGCTGCTACTCTTGACTTTTTTCTTTCCGATGTGCTTGTCTCCTCTCCTAGATGTTGCCTCCTCTATTTTGTAATGTGTTTAGGGTTTTGTCCTCTCAAAAAGACCCTATTTAGCTACTGCCTTACGAGATATATATATATGTTGAGTTTTCCCTCCCAAGAAAAACGTGGATTCTGCTTCTTCCTAATATTATGAGCTAATTTAGGGACAGTAAACGTGTGAATTAAGACTCCCCTATTTTTGGAAAAGTTGTATAAAATCAAATTTTCTTTCCATTGGACTTGATTGAGAAATTTTTTGGCATCAAGAACTCTGGATATGGTCAAAAAACCAAGACAGTGTCTAGGTCGCAAGGACTCCTGGTCTGATTCGGACTTTGTATTTTGACTCGATTTTTGGACTTCAAAACAGCAAAACTGGGTTCTTTTCATTGAATAAGAGTTGTAGGCCTGTGTATTCTATTTTCTTAAAGGTAAAGAACACATGAAACAGAGTTGTATAACTCCCGTTATACCTCAAAAACCAATCAGTGCTTAGGTTTGTCTAGGCAGACCAACCAGTGTTTGAATTCTAAGCTCATCCCATTGTTTGCTCCTTCATATGATCTCAATGTCAGCATATTCTAGTAGTCAAATACCTGAAAGTAAATTGAATTTTCAAGAAGTGAATAATTCTCAAAGATACTTAAAACTCTAGATAATTTGCTAAAAATCCAACGCAATTCTCTAAAATAGAGCAACGATAACTTAAAATATGTATGCAATATATTCCATTATCAGTAAGCTGACCTACAATAGAGTAGCAGGAAATCTTAAAGGAAGGACTCCTTCTTGTATCTAGATGACAAGAAGAAAAAATTAAAGCAACGTTCACAAAAACTGCAGCTTCCAGTACTGTTATCACCACCAAAAATGGTGAAAGACTGCAGAGCTCAAAAAATCTGCGATAGTAACTTAATTTGAGGAAGCCTGATAAATATATAGGATGGTCATCGCCAACTCTTAGGATGTCTAATAGCTATGTTGCTCTGCACATAAATAAGAATTACGAGCCATAAACTCGCGCTCCGCCGATGGAATTAAATTTTTTTATCTAGTTATACATATATAATTTCTTGTTTTGTATTTCGGTTTTTATTCTTTTATTTTTTGGTTTAGTTTCAATCCCTTGATTTTTTTGGTCCTTCTGAGACAATTTTTAATATTTTGTTTGTATGTATACACCTCTACTCTTAGTTTAGATTTTTAATTTTTATTTGTATTAAATGCAGCTTGCGTTAAAAAACATAGTTAGTTTAGCTTTGGTGGTATAAAATGAGAGTGAAACTCTCTTTTATGCATGTATACAAAGATTATTTTGTATTTGTATATTATAAAAAACATATGCAATATCCTCAATAGTCACGGATTTAACAGTTGATTTTTGTCTTATTATAGGGTAAGTTGGCCCTGACACCCCGGTTATAAAAAAACAAAAAAAAGGACAGCCCGGTTATAAAAAAAAAACTGCAAGGGAAAAAAACCAAAAAAACATGTATAAGTGGGGAAAAAAGAGAAAAAAATGTAAGAAAAAAAGTGGATCCAATGATTAATCGTGGTGCGCATAAGCTGGTCCGGACACCCCGATCATAAAAAAAAAGGAAAAAAACAAAGCATAAGCGGGAAACACTGTAGAAAAAAAAAAGTGGGTCCAGTTATTAGTCGTGGTGCGCCTAAGCTGGCCCGGACACCCCAGTTATCAAAATAAATGTATAAGTGGGAAAAAAACAGGAAAAAAATGTAAAAAGTGGATCCGGGGATTAGTCATGGTGCGCGTAAGCTAGCCCGAATATCCTGGTTATAAAAAAAAATGTATACGTGGAAAAAAAAAATCATGGTACACGTAAGCTGGCCCGGACACTCCGGTTATCAAAACAAAACAAAACAAAAATGTATAAATGGAAAAAAAAAAACAGGAAAAAAATGTAAAAAAAACGGGTCCAGAGATTAGTCATGGTGTGCGTAAGCTGGCCCGGACACCCCCGGTTATAAAATAAAACATAAAAAAGGACAACTCGGTTATAAAAAACAAAGTGCAAGGGAAAGCACTGTAGCAATCTACAGTGTTCTGTGAGGAAAGCTACAATGCTTTCTCCACACCATTTATATATATTAACTAGCCAATGTCCCCGCGCCCCGTCACGGGCGGCACCATATTTTTTTCAACACAAAAAAATTAATTATGCCAGATTTTTTTTATTATAATATACATTTAGGTAAAATAATCAATCTGTGCAGAATTCCTGTTAAGATAAAAAAGTAAAACATTTTTATAAGAAAACAATACAAAAAATAATCACTAAAATTATCATTATTATGGCGCAAATAATAAAATCATGAAATCATCTGATCCGAAATAGAAAAAATAACAGAAAACACAAAAAAAGAACAAAGGGAAAAAGGGAGCAATATTAATTTGAAAGTGATCACCAACATACATTAAAACTTTAGGATTGAACCAAAAAAAATCCCTAATAAAAAATAAAACAAAAAAAATTAAAAACAAAAATTAAAAGGATAGATGCATCAATACGGATAAAAAAGAACAAAGAGAAAAAGGGAGTAGTATTAATTTGAAAGAGATCACCAACATGCATTAAAATTTCAGGATTGAACCAAATAAAAATAAATCCCTAATAAAAAATTAAAAAAAATTAAAAACAAAAATTAAAAGCATAGATGCATAAATAGGGATAAAAAATAAATGTTGTCCAAGAATGACAGAAAAACCAAAGAAATTAATAGCAAATAAAAAATTCAAACAATAAGGACCGAAATGAAAAATAAAATATATAATTAATTCCAATCAAATGACAAAATTGAAACAAATAAAAACATTGGGACCGAAACAAATAAATATATTTAAAAAAAATTGCAGAGTAATTTGTTAAAAAAATTAAAAGAATAAGGATTGAAATGAAAAATAGCGTACATAACTAATTTTAATTACAGGACACAATCAAAATAAATTAAAACAAACTATATAATTAATTTCAATTGAATGACAAAATTGAAATAAATAAAACCTTGGGACCGAAATAAATAAAGAGATTTAAAAAAAATTGTTGTGTAATGTTTTTACAAAATTAAAAGAATAAGTACCGAAATGAAATATAGAATATATGACAAATTTCAATTGGAGGGCCCAATCAGAAGAAATTAAAACCTACATACCGAAAATCAAAAAAATAAGGACTAAATTGAAACTCAACGTATATAATCAGTTTCAATTGAATGGTACAATTACAACAAATCAAAAACTATATTGAAAAAAACAGTAATAAAAGCGAAATCCAAAGCCTAGGGACCAAAATAAAACTTTCACAAACCATAAGGACTGAATCGTATTTCAGGGCGGTAGGAGAGAGAAAAGGGAGAAAAAACTTAAACCCCTCCACCAAAGCTTCACTGCCACCGTAACCAGACACACGCTGCACCAGGAGAAAGAGGACATGTCGGCGCACCATGTGAGACGACGGAAGGCTATTTTTTACCACCGTAATGAGGCGCAAGCGCCTCCCGAATGGAGCGTGCATCGGAAACACTGCAGATGCGTCCGTACGACGAGCCTGCAGTTTCTTAGAGAAATAATAATAAAATAATACACAATTACCTATACACCCCTGGACCTATCGATAACTATGCAAAAACCACCTTGGAAAACACAGAAATACCCCCGAGTTCGGCTCCTATTTTTTGTCATTTTCGGGGGCTATTTTGTAGTTTTACTGTGCAAAAAAATTGAAAATACCATCCATGTCCCTTGGAAATTTCTAAACTACCCCCAGTCCTGGAATCCTTCTTTTTTCGTTTTTGGGGGTTATTTTCGTAGTTTTACTGTGCAACAAATCCAAAAATACCATCCATGGCTCTTGGAAAATTCGAAAATACTCCCAGTCCCAAGGGTTAAAATTCTTCGGTCCTAGGGCAAAATGATCATTTCATTGTAGCAATTCACAATGAACTTTGTCTAGGTGAACAATGATGAAATCGACAGTAAAACATCAACACCATTTATATTTTAATTAATTGGCAAAAAATCTAAAAATAGCAAAAACGGCAGACTAGCTAGGAAGAATAACAAGAAACATCAACCGATGCCAATAAAAATGACACAAAAAGAAGCAAGAGTGAGTAAAACGACCACCTTAGAAGAGGGATCCTGTCTTTCAACAATTGCTCTCACTTGAGGTATTTTAGTTTATTCCATCCAATTGTTTTTTTATGTTATCTTGTTGCTCACTCCTAGTTTCTTTATCCTCGGCTGTTTCTTTGGACTCCATAATATTTTGGCAGTTCATGGACATAATGTTCAATCCACTAGCTAGCCTTCTCTTTTATGCCTTACTGAAACCCTCCTTAGCTCTCATTTCTGCTTAATTAATGGTATGAACAGATTTATAAGAGGAAGAAGTGTTGGGAGTATAAATGAAGATTTTTTTTTCATCTAATAGCTTCCAATATCTTTTTAGATAGATTTAGAGTTGTTTAAGGTTCATGTAAAGATTACTTGAAGATAATTTTTTTTAATTTAAATATTTGTTTCAAGACTATATTATCGCAAATTACAAGCCTTATAAATATTCAGTCTCTAATAGTAATTCACATAAATTATCAGCGAGAAATTTATTAAACACTTTTAGAATAGAGATTGTTATACCTTATAATACTAACTCTTTTCTTTTATATTTTAGGTGTTTATGTATTTTACTCCACTCACCCTCACATCAATAGAAATAAAAGACATAGCATTCTATTTATAAAAAAAACCTAAAAACTTTATAAATGATAAAATATATATTTGTCTCTTAAATAATATCACATATATTATTTTAGGACAATTTTAAAAATTTATTCAATCAAGTCTTTATTTTATTTTTCTATGTCTAAAATTATAATTTCCTATATAAATTACATTATAATCCTCAATTACAATTTACTTAGTCATTAAATCATTTTTATAAATATACTTAATGATAAAATCAATAAATCTATTTTACTCTAAATAAAATAGTTGAATCAACATAAAATTAAAATCTAGCATAGTTGAAAATTTAAGATAATAATTTTATAAGAATGTACATTTTTAGTATCATTAAACTCACATTCAAAGAAAGAACACAATGGAATACTGATTTAGCTCTCTATATTCCTTCTCGAGAGATTCGAATTTAAATTGGCGGAAAAAAATTCTCATTTTTCATAACCAATTATGATAATAATAAAATAAATGTTATTCTTCAACAAATGAACACGCATATAAATAATGAAAATAAATGTGTTTCCTAATTATGAATTTAACGATTTGCATGCTCTTATTTATTTCACTTCATTCACTTAAATAATTGTGGCCACAACATAACAAAATCTAATTTTCTTATTCAGATCTTTTTATTTGATGGCTATGATGACTTTTGCAGGTTAATATGATGACTTCATGTTGGATTGTGTCTAAAACTAATTTGGGTAGAAGTTGACCAGAACAATAAAACCTAAAAGTAATATCAATTTTAAAAAAATATAATAACATTATGGATTGTATTGAGTTAATTAAAATTAACTTGTTATCAATTTAAATTCTATTTTTAAAATAAAAATCTATTATGGTCTAAAAAATCAACATGGTTTTTTTTATTAAAAATTATTTTAAACCTATTTTAACTTAAAAACACACTTTTAAAATCTTTAACAAACTAAATAATCAACTCAAAACACAAATAAATTGGTTTAGGGAAAAATCAAATAAAAGTTTTTTTTTCAACAATATAAAAGTTCAAAAATACGTTAATGATACTTTTCTCATCATAACACATTGACACTTATTTTGACTTTATTTTCCCCTAAATTCTACCCAACCTGCCACTTTCTCTTTTCTCTGTTATTTTCCAATGATTTTCTCTTAAACTGAGGAGCTGAAATGCAAATAAAATAAAACATTGGATCAAAATATAAAGTTTCAAATTAAAGGGGCCAAAAATTAAAACTAAAAAATTATGTAAAAATGTTTTTAATGAAAACAACACATGATGAATAGTTTTTCTTTTAATTAAAAGCTTGTACTTTTTCCTTGCAATCAAATTGGGTCCTCATATTTTCAATTTTTTACAATCAATAATAATGAATTTTATTTTATTTTCAAAATCAAGCATAAACCCAATATAAGGATATTGTTTTGACATCGTGATAACTTTATAACAAATAAATCATTGATTTCAAATGCTATAAATGCAATGTATAAGGTGAAATTAAAAAAATAATGATAAATGTAATATGTAAAGATAATTTTTCTTAAAAAAAATTAATGACCAAAAGGAAAAATGTTTCAAGGACAAAAAAATAATGTTACAAAATACTTTTATTTTGTAGAAATTAAAATAATATGTTTTTTATTTATATAAACATGTTTTTTTAATGATTTTATAGTTAAAAACTCATCTTATAATAATTTAACTAAATATATTTTTTTTTAAACTATAACTGGACACACCTAGGCCAAATGGAGGTAACAAATAATATAAACTGTGCTGGAAACGAATCAACTTAACTCGATGCTCAATGTCATTTTTAACAATATCCACCCACAAGGTTATTTTTATAAACAATAAATTTAAAACGAGCTTTTTAGATTGTGTTAAGTTTTTTTTTTTTTGGAACTTTAAGATATATTAGAAAGAAATGAGGATGTACAAAGAAACCATCTAATAATAGCTGCAAAAGAAAGGAGAAACAAGCTCTCCCTAAAAGAAATGGAGAAACAAACTCTCCCGCAAAAGGAAAAAGACAAGAAAAACAACAGAAAAACCACAGCCCTAAGGCTACAGGGCCCAACCTACAGGCCAAGCCTTAAGAAGCCCTTACAAAAGAAAACTAAGTCGCCGCCCCTTAAAGGAGACCCACCTCGCAAGCCATCCAGAGGGCAATGCCCAAAGGCTGCAGCCCGACTCCCAGCTGAGAGGGAGGAGCGCCACGCCGAAGGACAATACCAAAACCGAGCAGAGCAAACCCCTGGCCTGCGCTCAAGACACCTGAGAGCCTGAAACCGCCAAGAAGGGAGAGCCCACCCGCATAACTAGGCCCAAAAGACAGAGGGCTGGAACGGCCCATCGACCGATTACCTTTGCTAGCAGCCCACAGCCCGAAGCACAGGAGGAACAGGCTACACGTTGTCCAGGTTCCACATACTCCGCGTGGCTTTTGGGATTGAAGAATGAGTGCCCAGATTGGAGATCTTGTCTCGAATCTGCTGGAACAGCTCAAGACTGATCGCTTGGATGGATCTTGCACTGTTGTTGAAGACTCTTCGATTTCTCTCCTGCCAAATATGGTACACGGTTGCAGCCAAAATGAGGGGGCCAATCTTATGGGAGATGAGCTTGGAAGAGCGAAATTCATTGGAAGCCCATTCCAGCAACTGGGACCATGGAAGTGAGGCCCAAAGATTATGATCATGCACTGTAATGGTCCTCCAGACCTGAGAAGAGAACCTGCATTGAAAGAAAAGATGATCGTGGGATTCTGCCTCTTGGTTGCACAGCTTACAAATCTTGTTATCTAGCTCAATATAAATTTTGTCCATTGTGCTGAGGCGACGCCGGGAAGCTAGCCATAACACGAATGAGTGCCTGGGGATATGCAGAGAGTGCCATAATAGACGATGAATGTTATTCCCAGCTTTACGAGGACGGATGAGATCCCAGGCCAAAGCAATAGTGAAGATGCCTGAGGCCGTGTGAGGCCAAATCACTTTATCCGGACCCAATTGCACTGGGCAACTAGGCAGCAAAGACCATAAGCAATTTGATTGGCTATTATCTGCAGGAATTATCCATCTACCATTATCAATTATATCTGCCACTGTAGCTCCCCACGGAATGTTAGCTGATGAGAGGATTCTGTGAGAGAGGATGTCCACTGGTCTTTTACCCGAAGGGAGCCAGTAATCATACTAGAGAGAAGTGTGAGTTCCATTGCCAACTTGGACTCTAAAATCCCCTCTGCAATATTCCCGAGTGAGAAGGATCTTCCTCCAGGTCCAAGAGGGGCTAGAGGGGACCGAAATCTTCCAAAAGGGGTTCCCTTTGATGATGTATTTATGGACCCATGCAACCCAAAGGGAATCCTTATCCGTGAGAATCGCCCAAATATGCTTCAACATGGCAGCCCTATTCCAAGATCTAAGACTCTTAATGCCCAGCCCCCCTTCTCTCTTGGGATAGCAAATCGTGTTCCACGCCACTTTAGCTCCCTTAGGGGATAAAGAAGCACCATGCCAAAGAAAGGCCGATAATAGGCTGTCTATAGTGGCCACTATCGATGCAGGGAGAATGAACTTCGTGCTCCAATAAACCTGAGTAGCAAATAAAACTGATTTAATTAGCTGGAGTCTTCCCGCATAAGATAAAGTCGAAACAGTCCATAGCTTTATGCGCCCCCTGATATGATCAACTAGCTGCAAGCAATTGGATCTCTTGAGACGAGTGGTAATCAGAGGGACCCCTAGATAAGATGGATGGGAGGCTGCCTTGGTAATGCCAAGATCGCTAATGATTCGGTTTTGCATGTCATCATCCACGCCTGCAACAAAAACTGAGCTCTTGCTATGATTGATGCTCAAACCCGAGGCTTCTGTGAACTTGTCTAGCGCCTCCTTAATGATCTTAACTGAGTGCTGGTCCGCATGGCTGAACAGGATGAGATCATCTGCGAAGCATTGATGGGTGATTTCCAAGTCCTTACATCGCCAATGATGCTTGAAAGAGGGAGTCCTGGTTGCATCTGAAAGGAAACCATGCAAACCTTCCATAGCCAAGACAAAAAGATAGGGGGATAAGGGGTCCCCCTGTCTTAAGCCCCTAAAAGCACCGAAAAAACCATGATCCTCGCCATTGATAGAGATTGTAAACCATGGGAAGCTAATACAGGCCTTGATCCAATGAATTACTCTCGGGTGGATATCAATGCTATGGAGAGCCTGCAAGACAAAATCCCAATTAATAGAATCAAAGGCCTTTTTCAAGTCCACCTTGATGGCACATCGAGAAGGACCCTCCTTGCGATGATAATTATGCATAAGTTCCTACACCAAAAAAATAGCATAAAAAATGTCCCTGCCTGGCAAGAAAGCCGTTTGGGATCTGCTAATGACACTCACCAAACTGTTCTTTATCCGGTTAGCGATGATCTTTGAAATGCATTTGTATATCACCGTGCAACACGAGATGGGCCTATATTCCGATAGATTGCTAGGATTCTCCTTTTTTGGAATCAGGACAATTCTAGTGGCAGCAATGCATTTAGGCATTTTTAGATAGGTGAAAAAATGTCTGATGGCTGCCATGAAGTCTTCCCCCATAATTGACCAGCTGGATTTGAAGAAACAACTGTTATAACCGTCAGGGCTCGAAGCTTTGTCATCTGGAATATCAATCAAGGCTTCTCGAATCTCTTCTCCCCTTATAGGGCCTGCCATAGCCTCTTTCTGCTCGCTACTTATGGCCCTATTATAAAGGTTAGCCCCCTCATAATAGCTGGATGGGCCATGATGGTTCAGGGTCTTCTTGAAATAGTCCATAGCTATAATTCCCATCTCCTCAGGATTGCTAGTTTCTTCACCCGTCTCCTTCTGCAGACTATGCATCACGTTCCTGGATCTACGGTGCAACAAAGATCGATGAAAAAAGGCTGTGTTTTTATCCCCCAAGTTAAGCCATTGTATCCTGGATCTCTGTCTGAGAATTGCCTCCTCATCATCACTGAGCTTGTTATAATTGGTGCAAGCTGCTCTCTCTCTCCCGTTGGCTTCAATATCCAAAGGGTTAAGTTACTAATTCATAACACGAGGATGAAAAATCAAGGACGAGATAAAATAGAGAATTTATATATTATGATTGATTGATAAGAAACAAAACAAAATACAAAATAGTATAAGGTAATTGATTTTAATAACAACAAAATAGTCTCAATGTTTAGAATAATAAATAGAGTTTATTATCTTCATTTTATTTTATAATGAACATTAATTATTTTAATTATTACAAGAAATATATTTCATTTATTAGGTAATTCAATTCAATTACAATTTACTTAGTCATTAAATCATTTTTATAAATATACTTGATAATAAAATCAATCAATCTATTTTATTTTAAATAAAATATTTGAATCAACATAAAATTAAAATCTACCATATTTGAAAATTTAAGATAATAATTTTATAAGAATGTACATTTTTAGTATCATTAAACTCACATTCAAAGAAATAACACAATGGAATACTTAATTAGCTCTCCATATTCCTTCTCGAGAGATTCAAATTTAAATTGACTGAAAAAATCCTCATTTTTCAAGGACAGAAAAACTACTATTAAAAAACTAGAGTGATTTTCCCACTAGAGCCACAATAAATTTCTCAAGCCATTTAGTTATTTTTAATATAACTTAATGTAATTTTAATATACCTCATATGTGCATTTGGCAATGATACAATAGCAGCGCCACAACTTGGTAAATGCATTTCCTTTATTTATTTTTCTTCCTCCTTAACAAACCAACAACAAAGAATAAAAATATCAAAAAACAATTTAGAGATTTATTGTATTGTATTGTGTAGCTTCTATTTTTTTGATCAATTATAAAGAAAAAATTATATGACTAGCAAAATAACTTTTTCTTTTTGCAGTGGATTCCATATATATGTGCTCCAAACTTTTATTTTGTAGAAATTAAAATAATATGCTTTTTATTTATATAAACATATAGTTAAAAACTCATTTTATAATAATTTTAACTAAATTTATTTTTATAAAACAATAACCATGAAAATTATCACAATGCTTAACACACCTGGGCCATAAAAAATAATATAAACTCCAAGAGTCAAGTTAAGGTGTTTTTCATATTGTACGTGTTTTTCCTTGGTGAAATCTTGTATTTTTACTTTTCAAAAAAGAAAGGTAAATGAGTCCTTATACGTAATCATTAGTATACATATGTTCATATCGGGAATATTTTATCAGAAAATAAATAAAATATTATAGAGTGGCTAATCGTTCATCTTTCTGCGCTCCTTCCCTTGTCGCTTGCGCTTCATGTGCTTGCTTGTCCCACTAGGAGACAAATGTATGCTGTCAAACATTTACTTCACTATCCCATGATCAAAAGTCAACCCCTTTTTTAAGTCAAGCAAGTCACACGACTTCGATCAACTGAATATATTACCTCTAATAAGTAAAATTATTAATATATTATTTCAATGCTAGTTGAGTTCTCAAATTTCATGTATTCTCAGAAACTCAGCCAAGAGAAAAGATAAGATTCATCACGCATTGATGTTGACATAGAGTGCACTGCCACCAAAGCTTGCATGTGCTCACCTGTCATGTCATTCATGTAACTATTAATTGATAAGAAAATATTAGATCCAACAAATCATGAAACAGATATAAAACTAGTTACTTCAATCCTGTTTCATCACGTTCGAGATCAAACTTTTTAGATTATAAATAAATAAATAGATTTTTTTAATCAATTCTTTCACAAGAAACATAAAATAAAACTCAATTGACAAATTGAAAATCCTATACATATATTTAATTAAAAAATAAGAAAAATTATCTGTTTTAATAAATAAATAAATAAAATGTGTCAACGTTTTTATTTTTAGTTTGTTCCCGAGTGGGGACCACTCTTCGCTCTCTCAGTTTCTTGTTCTCTTTACTGCATTGGTCACCTTCTCAGTCATGATTGACAAAGAAATACTCCAGTTAGGATTATTTTTAAAACAAAAATGAAAATTTAAGAGTTTCTCCATGTTTTACATTATGATCTTTTATCTCAATTTTAAACTTTATTTCATGAAATTAGGCCAAAAAAATAAAATTAAAAAAGAATAAAATTAAAAAAAGAAGAAGCTAGAATGCAATGTTCAAATGAGCAGTGAGACACCATTAGAAAGTTATGTTGTTTTTGTTGTTTAGATAATATCCCACATCGGTTTATATCTCATTACTTTTTTAAAGGAAAAGACGAGTTTAAGACTATTCACTCTTTCTCTTCAGCTAAATTCAAGACCAGAGCCTTCAATAATCTCACTGAATGTATAACTAATAGTCTTAATTTTTTATTGCACTTAATTTACATTCTTTGAACAACATGCAAATAAAACAAGATTGTACTTAATTTGCTACAAAACTTTAATCAATTAATATCTGGAAATTGGTCTGTCTATATATGTTTTGAAGTGAAAAATGAAATTGAAATTTAAGAGACTCCTAATTTTGATTTTTAAATAAGAATAAATTGCATTATTTAATCAAGTATTAGTTCATTGTTGATACTGAAATATTTATTGATCAACTTAAAAAGGTTGTGCCAGTTAAAGAACAAAAGCTCAGAGTAAAGAAAGCAAGAACTTGAGCAATTATGATCTCTTTCAGCTATATGAACCCATGAGGTTTGCGAGGAAATCGGCGCACTTCCAGGAGGTTCGACGGCACAAAGTGATGATCAAAGGACTGGTCAACCTCCTTCAAATAATGAGATTAATTTAAGCATGGAATAGGAATACTAGCTTTTATTATATAGTGATTGAATTATGTTGTATTTAATTGAATATTTATAACATTTTTCTTTTCCACTGTTTTTGTCTTCTTCTTTTTTCAAGCTGATGATTAAATTTATAAATTGACCCATATTTTTTTATATTTTTTTTCTAGTTGCAAGTTTTTTAAAATGCTCGAATTGCATTGATCCAACCAAGTTTGCAAACTCAAGATTATAAATCGTGCCCCAACAAATTCAATATCAGAAGCTATAGAGATTTACCATAGAAATGAGTGTAAAATTAGATCACCGACCAGAAAACGAGGGCATAATTGTAAGAGTGGGCTATAATCTTATTATAATTGCCACTGGTAGACTTTTTTACTCACGGTTCAGTGACATTTGAGGCATCCAATTATTTAACTATTCGATTTTCAAATAACTCCACTGGTCTTTGACCAGAGAGATATTTTCAATGCAAATGGTAGAAGACAACTCTCCCATCAAGAAAAGGACAGTCAACTAATCCAAAGTTTTTCAACCTTGCAAAATGCATCTCTCTTCTTCTTCCTTTTTTCTAAAAAAAATAGCATCTCTTCTTAGCTCGGCACCCGAGGCCACAGCACCTCTTAAGTTTCGACTGTTGTGTCATAATTATTTAGGAGAACTAGCTTCTGCTTCTTTGACCGTAATGAATAATAGGAGTATTATTTTATTACCGTGATTATTGGCGCTGAAAATGCGCAATGCCTTTTCCTATCCAAATAATTCATCAAAGATGGTTATAGATTTTTTTAATCAAGCTGCTAGCACTCTTTGTCTTTCAATTGATGTATATAAAATTATATTTTATTTTATTTTATTTTATAAATAAGGAATTATATTTTAGTATTGTTTGATTTATGGAGTTTTTAACTCAATTATGCTTATTTGAAAAGTGAGAATTAATTTAAAATAACTCACTAATTGTCTTTAAAAAACCTTTATTGTTTCAACAAGACTAAAATAATGTGTAGCATCAAACTAAGGAACATAAAAAAAGATCATATAAAATGTTTTGTGCTAAACAAACACTCTCTCCGTCCAAATTCCTTGCAAGGGTAAGACAAATACAACTTAAACAAATGAGAAAAATAAAAGGCGATTAGATCACAAATTATTTTAATGAACTGGTAGGCTCTCTTGGAAAAAGAAAACAAAAAGATTCTTGCGGCCGGCCACTATGTTTTCCTCGAAAGAAACTATGTGCAAAATTCATGGAACCTTAAAGTAAATCCTACCTTCATCCTCTTCAAGACTGCCAGGAGAAAAAAGAAAAAGAAAAGAAACTTATTAAAGCGAGATGCTCATCTTGAGAATACATGTACCAAATACCAAATTCTTGCTTGTACATGTAGCTATGGTTTGCAAAAGCTAGTCAAGCAAGCTCTAAGTTAAAGGAGAGATATCCCCATTCACTTTTCCATCTTGCAAAATAGTTTTTTCAGGGTTGATCGAGAGAACTAGTTTCCACAGCTGAGGAAGAGATAACGATGCTCAAAAAATTGCCTCAAGAAGTCTTAAATTTATGGAACAATTGGGAGATTCGAGGAATGGTTTTGCTTAGTCTCTTACTACAAACCATCCTCACATATGTGGTCCTCTGCGAAAGACCATCGCCAGAGTCTGGATTAGGATTCTCGTTTGGTCTGCATACCTCTCAGCAGACATGGTGGCAACTGTTGCACTGGGTAATCTAGCAAGGAGCCAGGGAGATTCATCAGGTGACGGTTCAAAGAAGGCCAACAATTCCATCCAGGCATTTTGGGCACCTTTTCTGCTCCTGCATCTTGGTGGCCCAGACACAATCACTGCATACTCGATTGAAGATAACGAGTTATGGTTAAGGCACTTACTTGGTCTAGTAGTCCAAGTTGGATTGGCTCTTTATGTCTTCTCAAGGTCTTGGGGTAGCGGTATCCTCCCATTGATAGCGATCCCGATGATTATTGTTGGCATTATAAAGTACTCAGAGAGGACTTGGGTGCTCTGGTCTTCATGCTCCAAGAGTTTGAGAAAAAACTCTTATCACGGAGATTTCAAAAATTATTATTATCGTACGAGAAATCCACAATTTGATCAACAGAAAGAATATCTTCATCAAGCTTACGCTTTTTTTCATATATCCATGTTTACAATGCAGGATCTTGTCTCTGGCTATTTGGATCTAATGCTGAGCTATACCTGGTTTTCCAAAATCCCAGCAGACGGTGCCTTCAAGGTGGTAGAGGTTGAGCTCGGATTATTATGTGATATGCTTTATACTAAAGCGCCCCTGATTTACTCCTGTTCTCGAATCATTCTTCGTTGTATCAGCTTTGTGCTCTCTGTTACTGCATTTATTATCTTCCAAGTCAAGATTGAGAAGCATGCCTACTCATCGATCGACGTTGCAATCACGTATTTATTGCTTGCGGCCTCTGTTTTTCTCGAGTTTTATGCTTTTTTATGCCTTGTTTTATCTGACCGGACATTGATTTGGTTGCTTGATAAAGGAGGGAACGCCTGGGCTAGTGCAATTTATTATAGGCTAAGGAAGTTAACTACAAGCAAGCGATGGTCGAGATCCATATCGCAGTATAACCTGATAAGGGTTTCCATTGAAAACAAGCCACTTAAATGTTTGGAATTGGTGGGAATCGATGAAATGATGAGGCAGATGCATGTGAATCGAGAGTAATTGAATGGTGAACTACAACAATTTATTTTCAAACATCTTCTAAAGAAAGCTGAGAAGATGAAGGAAAATTTTAATTTATTTGATAAAAAATTGAGAAGTAAAATAATCGGTCAGAGGGGAGATGGTGTGCTAGAAAGAGAGGGACTGTTAAAGAACTTCAAGTGGTGCACAACTGAAGTAGAATTCAGTCGGAGCATTGCTGTTTGGCATCTCGCAACAGAGATTTGTTATTCTGTTGATAAAGATGATGCAAGTAATTATGTCTCCAGAAGCAAATGCTTATCTGAGTACATGATGTATCTTTTGGTGATAAGACCAAATATGCTCTCCACCTGGGTATCTAATTACTTTGATGAGCGTCCTGCGTTATATGGATAAAGATGAACCACCTAGGTATGATGATGCAGAGTTTCAAAGGGAATGGAAAACAGATAAGAAGTCAGTGGTACGTGGTGGGCCCGTGCTCGCCAGGCAATTATTGGAGTCAAAATCGGAAAGTAAGAAGCGATGGGAGATGATAGAAGAAGTTTGGATGGAAATGCTTTCTTACGCAGCAGCTCATTGTCCATGGAAAGAACATGCTCATGCACTGAGAAGAGGTGGAGAGTTACTCACTCATGTCTCCTTTCTTATGCTACATCTTGGTTTGAGCCAACAGTATGAATACGATCACTCTAACGATTACTTGGTAAGTATACCAAAAACATTTCTCAAGTACATTGGTAGATAAGATACTACATTTTTTTAAGTGTCAGAATAAAACAATAAATCGGATCATTTCAATTTAGATATATTATTTTGGAAATTCCATTTCAATTTTTTTTATTTCATTTTCTTCATTTTATTAATAAATTAAGTGTTTTCAATTGAATGTCATTTAATTTAAAACAATTGACTAATGATTTGTATAAATAAAGTTATCATTTTTTCTATCTTACTCACTTATCCTCAACTGACATATTAATAATAATATAGAATGAATTATTAATATTAGATATTAGTTTTGACTAATTGAACTTCATGTTTCCCCGCAATTTTCAACAACAAACAAAAAGCCGTCAGAACTACGGGTACATGAAGAGGTATGTACCACTTTTCTTTCATTATCTTTTTGTTTTTACACAGAACAGCGCAACACAAGTTTTTGTTTGATAATAATGTTGTCCACGGATTAAGGCAACTATTCACCTAAGGGGGGGGATTAGGTGTAAATACAATAAATAATGCAATCTTATAATTAATTACTTTAAAGTAAAGAGATAAGAGAGAGAGATTGCTAACTCGGTTTTTAACGTGGTTCGGCAAGCCTACATCCACGACTCAAGTACCAACCCGTACTTGAGTATTGTACTCTTTTACTAGCCCAAGTAACAAGATTACAATTTCCGCTTGATGAATCCACACCAAGACTTTTACACCACTTGAAGATATGCCCTCTTCAAGATTTTTCTTTTCCACTTGAAGATGTCCCCTCTTCAAGATTTTTCCTTGGTGATGTTCCCTCACCAATACCAAGAGTTTTATACTCAACTCTTAAGAGTTTCACAATGGTTGTTTTTGTAAAACAACAATACACTCTTAATAGTGTGGATATTACAAATGAAGATCTATGATCTCTTTCTCACTTAATAGCACTTAGAATATTTGAAGGTGTTTAAGTGTAGTGAGAATGAGAAATACTCTTTGTGTTAGGATATGAAGATTTGAACACAAATATGAGTATTAATGAGGATTGATGATATGAAGGTGTTTATGCACTACTAATTGCCTCAAATATAAGATATGAAAGTTGTGTTCTCAATTTTGCAATTAAGAGACCTATTTATAAGTTTCAAAAAGAAACTAGCTGTTTTAGTGCAACTGTCATCTCAAACGGTCGACCGGTTCACAACGGATAACCCAAGCGGTCGACCGGTTCAGCTCGAAAGGCAATTTGTCTTCCAAGCGGTCGACCGGTTCACTTGGTAACCCAAGCGGTCGACCGGTTCATGCAGACACCTCAAGAGGTCGACCGGTTAACAACGGATAACTCAAGCGGTCGACCGGTTCATGCAGAAATTCTATTTTGACAAATTACTTTTCTGAATTTCTTGAACCGATTGATTATGACTTAAACCTATAATCATCAAACCCTTTTAATGCATGCAATGTGAAGTGTGTGAGTTCATTTTAATTTTTGCTATCAATTTAGAAATTGAGATTTACATAAAGCACTAAAATGAAAACTTATTCTAAGTCTTCACTTGCTTGCATCTTGGACTTCCTGGAGTGATTTCTTCGTGTACTCCATTATGCTTGTTGATGTATTCTTTCAGTATAATACCTGTTTATAACTTAATCTCATCCAAGCATATTATTAGTCCATTTTCTTTTTATTTGTTATCATCAAAATATATAAAGCATACAAGTATGACATTATATGTCAACAATCTCCCCCTTTTTGATGATGACAATAAACAAAAAAACTTAGATAAAAAATTGAGTCTCCCCCTATATTTTGTAATGCAATATATAAGAGACATTGAACATTTTTAGCAATTTAATCTAAGTAAAAATATCATATGCAATTTCAAGAAAAATTCATTTTTCTCCCCCTAAATATATGCATATAAATTTTTCATATTCTCATATTTTTCTCCCCCATTATTGATGCATTTGATATTTTCATATTCTCTCCCCCTTTGGCATCAACAAAAAGAAAATTAACATTTTAGATAAATAAAAACATAATATTCAATAACAACATATATCCAAAATGAAAAACATAAATACAATAAAATGAGATGCATGATACAAAGTCTCTAAGGAGGTGGGAATCGTGAGAGAAATGAAGTCATCATCTTCGTTATCTTTTGTATATCAGCCCGCATCTCTGTCTGAGAATCTCTTATGGATCGCACATCTGACTCAATGTGCGTGAGACGACTTTCTATGTTATGCGACCAGCCACTCGCAGATGGTTCATCTGGTGAGGAAGCCGGAGGTGGTGACTCAAATAAATTTGTGAAATCATCCTCACCCTGATCCTCAGCCACATTCTCCTCCTCTTCAGCACTTACATGCTCTTCCTCAGCATGTGCACTCTCTGGGTGCCCTTGAATCCACTCACCATCCTCATTAAGCACATATTTCATTCTAGTGAGAGTGGTGTTATTAATCTCTGTCTTATCTGAGTACGGTTTCTTATCCGTACCTGTCAGAAAGATCTCAAAATGCTCAAAAATAGTGGTAAACACTTGACCATAAGGTAGAGCCTTTTGTTTTTGATCGTATGCTAAGATCATATTCCTAATCAAGATGTATGGAAGGTTTATTGGCCTTCTCTGAATCATACTATCAATTAAGCATAACTCCATAAATGTAACTTCATCATAATGCCCCTTTTTGGGCAAGATATTGTGAGCAATAATCCTATGGAGTAGTCTAGGTCTTAACAACAGATCCTGACTTTTTATCTTAGCACCTGGAGCAAATCCATTATTCCCAGTGTGCAATGCAACAGCATAATCATAGGAAAATCCTTCAATGGTCGGAATTACTTTAATATCAAAAACTCTTGGACCATCATTAGATATACCCAAAATATCGGCTAATTCAGCACAATTAAACTCAATGGGTTTTCCTTGAAGAGTGCTAACTATCCTTGGTTCTACATTAACCCTCATATTTGCAAAGAACATTCTCATTAATTTAGGGTATGTAGGTTTCCTATATTCATACAACGAGTACCAACCCATTTCAGCAAATAGAGTATCTATACCTAAGGCAGACAGATCATTGCCTAAACCTCTTTCTACACTAATAGCTCTATTTGAGAAATTACTCAAAAATCTTTGAACATTATCACCTGATGATGAAGTAGGATCATTGGCTCGTTTGCTCCTTGATTCAGTCCTCCTTAAGCGTTTCTGGGGTGCCATTGACTTTAATTAGGCTTTGGATGTTTTGATTTGGAGTAGTTTTTGAGAGGATTTGGAGTTAGGGTTTTCGGAATTTTGAATTTTTTCCGTGTAATGTGTTCTGAAACCCTAGATAGTATAAATACTATCGAGAAACCGGTCGACCGGTTGCCTTGGGGTAATTTACACCGGTCGACCGGTTTACTCCCAAGTTGAGAATTTTCCAAATTTCTCTTTTGAACCGTTCTTTGCACTCAAAATGTGGCCTTTTCATGTAAAAATTATGTCCAAAAAGCAGAGAAATCAAGGGGCTAAAAGTGCTAATTTTCAGCAGTAGCCAATGCTACTGTTTTTCTGCCTCAACCGGTCGGCCGGTTGGGCTTGCTCTTGATGAACCGGTCGACCGGTTCATCCTAGAATTTCTAAATTCCCCAAAATTTGTTTTGAACAAATTTCTTATGCTCCAAGTGTATACATTTTAGCATCAAATAAATCCAACTTATAACCATTGATGTATACATGATTCAAACATCATTTGCATTGATAAACCCTAGGTTCCTTCTTATTTCGCAAAAGCGATCTTTGGCTAAGGGTTTTGGGTTCTATTTGAGAAACAAATGCATAATGCCCACTAATGTTTCTAATGGATGCTTTAGTTTTAGTTTCATCAAAAAGATTACCAATAATTAACTCTAGAGGATGAAAACTTACATACCTTAGCTCTTTTGGCGGCTCAAAGGATTTACTTGCCAACTCTTGTTGATTCCTTGAGCTTGGTTGGTTCTTCTTGGTTAGGGGTGGTAACTTTTGGAACCCAAATCATCTTAACATTCTTATTTTTCTTCATAGGACATGCATAAATCAAATGTCCTGATTTTCTACAATAATTACATGTATGATTTGGATCATAAAGTCGTTTGGCTTTTAACAAAGTAGTTCTTTAAGTATTTTTGGTTTATCTTAGGTTTATAACCTAATCCTCCTTTGTTAAACACACTTCTCTGGCTCGAAAGCATTTTCTCAAAAATTTATGAGCCTTGTGTGAATTTTGAGATAGTTACATTTAACTTATCAACTTTTTCTTTTAAAGATTTATTATCTTCTTCAAGTTGATTAGTTTTACTACTCTTGTCATTTAAATCATATACTCTCTTTTCTAATAATTCTTTTTCTTCAATTAAGCATATATGATTTCTTTTTAGAGTACTATATTTTGAACCTAATTTCTTATATTCTACATACAAATTCTCAAATTGTTCATGTAATTCAATATAAGAAGGGTCGGATTCATCATCCGAAGATAGTACCTCATTTTCGCTTTCGATTGCCATGAAGCACATGTTAGCCACATGTTCTTCTTCATCACTGGAGCTTGAGTCCGAGTCATCGCTCCATGTTGCTTTCAAAGCTCTCTTTTGAAAGCGATTTTTCTTCTTCTTTTGAAGAAGGGGACAATCGGTTTTGATATGTCCCAATTTGTTGCATTTGTAGCATCTTGGAGTTTCTTTACTTGATTCTCCCTCCTTTTTGTAGTTTGAGAACTTTCTCTTGTCATTTTTCTTTCTAAGAAAGTTTCAAACTGTCTAGTGATTGATGCTACATCTTCTTCAAGATCGTCGGCATCTGTCTTCATCATCATCATTTTCCTCGCTTTCGATTCGATGAGCGCTTTTAAATGCCAAGTTTTTTCTTTGGCCTTTCTTCTTGATCTTGATTATCCATAGATATCTCGTGCGCTATTAGAGAACCCGATGAGCTCCTCTAATGGTAACTTTGTGAGATCTTTAGCTTCTCAGTATTGTCTGTGACTTTAGCTTCCCAAGCTTTAGGTAGAGATCTCGAGAATCTTACTTACAATATCTGCATTTGTGTAAGTTCTACCAAGAGCATGTAAACTATTTGTTATGCTAGTCATAATGAGTAAACATACTTGTTATGGATTCATTTTGTAACATTTTAAATAACTCATATTGATGAACTAACATATCAATTTTTGATTCTTTTACTTGATTAGTTCCTTCATGAGTTACTTCTAAAGTATGCCATATATCCCTAGCATTTTTACAAGAAGATATTCTATTAAATTCACTTCTATTTAATGCACAGTATAAAGTGTTCATGGCTTTAGCATCCATAGAAAGTAATCTTTTATCTAGGTCCGTATATTCTATCATGCTTTTTAGAATCTCAATACCATTTTCGGTTTTAAGTGGTCTATGAGGTCCATTTTCAATAGAAAGCCATAAATCGAAATCTATAGATTGAAGATATATTGTCATTCTAGCTTTCCAATAGGCATAGTCATTACCATCAAAAAAAATGGTGGTCTAGATGTTGAGGCACCTTCATTTTTGGAGATTATAGCTTGTAGTTGCCATTCTACTCAAAGTCTAAGCAAACTTAATAATTGAGAACTAAGCTCTGATACCAATTGTTGTCCACGGATTAAGGCAACTATTCACCTAAGGGGGGGGATTAGGTGTAAATACAATAAATAATGCAATCTTATAATTAATTACTTTAAAGTAAAGAGATAAGAGAGAGAGATTGCTAACTCGGGTTTTTAACGTGGTTCGGCAAGCCTACATCCACGCACTCAAGTACCAACCCAGTACTTGAGTATTGTACTCTTTACTAGCCCAAGTAACAAGATTACAATTTCTGCTTGATGAATCCACACCAAGACTTTTTACACCACTTGAAGATATGCCCTCTTCAAGATTTTTCTTTTCCACTTGAAGATGTCCCCTCTTCAAGATTTTTCCTTGGTGATGTTACCTCACCAATACCAAGAGTTTTATACTCAACTCTCAAGAGTTTCACAATGGTTGTTTTTGTAAAACAACAATACACTCTTAATAGTGTGGATATTACAAATGAAGATCTATGATCTCTTTCTCACTTAATAGCACTTAGAATATTTGAAGGTGTTTAAGTGTAGTGAGAATGAGAAATACTCTTTGTGTTGGATATGAAGATTTGAACACAAATATGAGTATTAATGAGGATTGATGATATGAAGGTGTTTATGCACTACTAATTGCCTCAAATATAAGATATGAAAGTTGTGTTCTCAATTTTGCAATTAAGAGACCTATTTATAAGTTTCAAAAAGAAACTAGTCGCTTTTAGTGCAACTGTCATCTCAAACGGTCGACCGGGTTCACAACGGATAACCCAAGCGGTCGACCGGTTCAGCTCGAAAGGCAATTTGTCTTCCAAGCGGTCGACCGGTTCACTTGGTAACCCAAGCGGTCGACCGGTTCATGCAGACACCTCAAGAGGTCGACCGGTTAACAACGGCTAACTCAAGCGGTCGACCGGTTCATGCAGAAATTCTATTTTGACAAATTACTTTTCTGAATTTCTTGAACCGATTGATTATGACTTAAACCTATAATCATCAAACCCTTTTAATGCATGCAATGTGAAGTGTGTGAGTTCATTTTAATTTGTGCTATCAAGTTAGAAATTGAGATTTACATAAAGCACTAAAATGAAAACTTATTCTAAGTCTTCACTTGCTTGCATCTTGGACTTCCTGGAGTGATTTCTTCGTGTACTCCATTATGCTTGTTGATGTATTCTTCGTATAATACCTGTTTATAACTTAATCTCATCCAAGCATATTATTAGTCCATTTTCTTTTTATTGTTATCATCAAAATATATAAAGCATACAAGTATGACATTATATGTCAACAAATAATGCATGGATGATTTGTCAAGTCCCGGGGCAAAAATTATAGATTTTTTTTTTTAAAGTAATTAGACTGCTTTTTATTTGTAAATCATCATGGAATTTTTTTTATGATAAAACATTATTATCATTTTCATTAAATTTAAAACATTCAAATCAAATTGGGTGATAATGATATGATGTAGGAAAAGATATATTATTTTATTTTTCTCACTTAATTCAAATCATTAAATTTAAAAATTAGAATAAGAAGAAAGAATTGGAATTTTATTTTCTACTTCAGTGACTTATCTTTTATTACCCCCTTGTTTGTATGTTGATTGAACTTGAAAATTTTGCATTGCTTTATTGTAAAGCCATATAGATTTTTCCTTTTTGATGTGAAATGGCATTTACCTTTCGTTTTGAATATTGGGGGAATATTATTTTTACCCTTACAAATCTGCAATGTTTCACTTCGATATCAATATATTAAAATCTTCCAATTTACCCTATGGTTTTTCTATAAAAAAAAAAGTTCCATTTTTTCCTTTTTTAAAATAACTAATTTGTTTTTTAATTTTCCATTAGAGACACTTTGCATGATTGCTTCTAAATTCTATACTTGCCTTCACATACATCAAATCTAATTTTAAATTCTCCAACTTGCTGTTATTGGAGTTGGACCTTTAAAATGAAGATGCATATGCTTCATTAAAGAAAGTACATCATTTTAAAAACTAAAATACTTTACATTTATCTCACAAAATTAATCTTAAGTAATATTAAAATATATGAAATTAAAAATACATATAATAAATTATTTATATATGTAAATTCAAATATTGATATATATCATTTAATATTCTATTTATTTTGATATCTAGATCATTTAAATTGCATTAGCTACTAAAAAAAGTCACCCATGACAAATGAAAGGTAGACTAGTCTTGCTGATTTCTTTCAATTGACAAACATCATTTTCTATCTTTTTCTTCAAAGGAAAAGACAAATTTAAGACTTTTGATTTTTTTTCATGTTTTAATGTTTAATCATGCTTTTTATTGGTATGAAGGTAGCGTTTGGAACATAGCTCCAACAATGTTTAGAAAGAGAGAAAAAAATCGTACTTCAAATTATTATTTTTATTTTTGGATTGTTTTAATAAATTAATAAAAAAAATCAAATATGTTTTCAATAAACCTTACCTCACTTTAAAATGAAGACAAATAATCCATTCCAGTCTTTAAATCATGTTCCATAGTGCTCTTCTCTGACAGCCATACTCTTTGTTTCTGTCATATTCAATGACCAAAGCCTTTAATAGTCTAACTGAATGTTTAACTAATAATCGATTTTTGATGTTATATTTTTAGAGATACATTTTCTTTTGTTGCATAATTTTTACATATATATAAACTTTTTTTCCACTTAATTTGCATCGTTCGAACAACATGTATATAAAAACAAGATTGCACTTAATTTTACTAGCAAACTTTAATCAATTGATGTAAGGAAATGAGTCAATATTGATGCCTCCGTGTCTAAAAAAATCTACAATAAATTATTAATATTAGATATTTGATTTTATTAAAAATTGATTACTTGAATTCCTGACAATACTTTGAATGACTCACCACAATTTTCAACAAAAAGACAGAGGAGGAAGAGAACGGAGAGAATTACTATTTCCAGGCTATAAACAAATATTCGCAAGGCATTGAAAGCTCAACTCCCGATGAGGTATGATACAACTTTTTTTTCACTATTTTTTTAGTTCAGGTTTGTCTTACAATAATACATGAATGATTTGTCAAGTTCTTAAATCATGAGGCAAGAGTTATAGAATTTTTATTCTAAAAGTAATTAGAATTTGTTTTTTATCTCATTTAATTCAAAATAAATTATTAAATTTAAAATATAACTGATAAAAATATCACTTTTCTTATTTATAAATAAGAATGAGAAGAAATAATTGAAAGTTTAATTTCTATCTTAATGACTTAATTTGCATACTTCGAACATGCATATAAAACAAGGTTAGATTTAATTTGGATAAAAAAATTTAGTCAAAGCACCTCTATTTATTGAAATAAGAAATTAATTTGAAATTCATGACAGTGCTAATTTTCATTTTTAATTAATAATTATTTGCATAGATTAACCAAATATTTGTTAAGTACTCATTCCGAGTTCTAACATTGGTATTTTGAAAGAGGTGAAAGAAACTTAAAAAGATTGCCATCTACAATCCTTGAACTATTAATGAGTCTAGTCAATATCCTTGTCTTTGTGACTAAGAAAAAATTGAAATAAATTATTAATATTAGAATTTTTTTTATTAATGATGATTACTTGACTTTTTTATCAATAAATTGCATGATGTTTCATTGCAATTTTCAACAAAAACAAAAAGGAGGAGCTACAAAAGGCTAAAGACAAATGTTGGCAAGTAATTGCAAACTTGTCAAGTTCAAGTCTCGATAAGGTATGATATCAATTTTATTTAATTATCTATTCATTTCTGTATAGCACAGCCGACATCATGCTTTGATTTACAATAACACATGAATAGTTTCTTAAGTACTTCAATCACGAGGCAATAATTAAAGATTTTTTTTTCTAAAAGTAATGAAATCTTATTGTTATTGTTTTTATCTCACTTAATTCAAATTATTAAATTAAAGAATAATGATTAAATTAAAAATATAATTGATAAAAATATATAACTTTTCTAATTTATAAATAAGAATGAGAAGAAAGAATTGAAAGTTTAATTTTTATCTTATTGACTTAATTTGCGTACTTCGAACATGCATATATAACAAGGTTAGATTTAATTTCGGTGCAAACTCTAGTCAATTAATATCGTGAAATTAGTTAAATCACCTATATTTATAGAAATAAGAAATTAATTTGAAACTCATGAGTTTTCTAATTTCCATTTTTAAATAAGAATAATTTTCATAGATTAATCAAATATCTATTAAGTACTCCTTCTGATTTCTAACATTGCTATTTTGAAGGAGGTGAAAGAACTTAAAAAGATTATCATATATGATCCTTGAACTGTTAACAAGTGTAGTCAATATTCATGCCTATGTGACTAAGAAAAATTTGGCATCAATTATTAATATTAGATATTTGCTTTTATTAAATGATGATTACTTGGTTTTTTTAACAATAAATTGAATTATGTTTCACCGCAAATTTCAACAAAAACAAAAAGGAAGAGCTACAAGAGGCTATAGAGAAATATGTGCAAGTAAATGTAGACTTTTCAATGTCGAGTCTCGATAAGGTATGACATCATGCTTTGATTTACAGTAATACATGAATGATTTGTCAAGTACTTAAATCATAAGGCAAGAATTATAGAATTGTTTTCTAGAAGTAAAAAAATTTTATTGTCATTATTATTTGTAAAAGATAATGGGAAAACTTTCTTAGGGAAACATTATCATCTTATTAAATTTAAAGTATTCAAATCAAATTGGATGATAATGATTTGATATATAAAAAAAATATAAATAATTTATTATTATTTTATTTTTCTTTTTTAATTTTAATCATTAAACTTAAAGTACGACGGCTAAAAATATGTGAGAGTTCAAATTTAAAAACGAGAGTGAGAGAAAGAATTAGAAATTTAATCTCTATATTATCAACTTATCTTCACTCCCTTGTATGCATATTAATTGAAACTAACAAATGAGCATTGATTTGTTGTAAACCATAAAATGACAATTATCTTTTTTAAATATTGGATGAACATTATTATCATAAAATACTAATTAATAATGATTTGAAAATTTTAAAGTTTAACAAATTTTATAAACCATCTAAAAACAAAAGCTATCGAACAATGTTCCACTTTCATCTACGTACTTCAAAATCTTCCAATTTACCTTGTAGTTTTTAAAAGGTTTCCATTTTGTTTTTAAATAGCTAACAAAACTTTCAATTTTCCTTATATTTCTCTTTTGGTGCCTCTCAAATTCCCATATATGTTATTATATGTCAAAAACACTTAAAAACATTCCCAAAAATAGAAAAAATCAAAAATCAATTTAAAACGGCGAGCTTTTCATGATTAGGATAAAATTGGTAATTTTAAAAACTAGAGGGATAATATTGAAAATGTTTAAACTATAGGAGTATAAGAATAACATCATTATCATTTTTATTAAATTTGAAGTATTTAAATCAAATTTGGAGGATAATAATTTGATGTGAGAAAAGATATAAAAAACTTCTTTTTTATTTTTATCTCACTTAATTCAAATTATTAAATTAAAGATTAATAATTAAATTAAAAATATAACTGATAAAAATATATAACTTTTCTAATTTATAGATAAGAATGAGAAGAAAGAATTGAAAGTGTAATTTCTATCTTATTGATATAATTTGCGTACTTCAAACATGCATATATAACAAGGTTAGATTTAATTTCGGTGTAAACTCTAGTCAATTAATATCATCAAATTAGTTAAATCACCTCTATTTATAGAAATAAGAAATTAATTTTAAATTCATGAGATTGCTAATTTCCATTTTTAAATAAGAATAATTTTTATAGATTAATCAAATATTCGTTAAGTACTCCTTCTGATTTCTAACAATTCTATTTTGAAGAAGGTAAAAAAACTTAAAAAGATTGTCATATATGATCCTTGAACTATTAAAATTTGGAATAAATTATTAATATTAGATAATTGCTTTTATTAAATGATGATTACTTGGTGTTTTTTAACAATAAATTAATAATGTTTCACTGCAATTTTCAAGAAAAACAAAAAGGAGGAGCTACAAAAAGCTAGAGACAAATATTTGCAAGTAATTGTGAACTTATCAAGTACAAGTCTCAGTAAGGTATGATATCAATTTTATTTTATTATTTATTTATTTTTGTATAGCACAATGAAACATCATGCTTTGATTTACAATAACACATGAATATTTTTTTCAAGTACTTAAATCACGAGGCAATAATTATAGAATTTTTTTCTAAAAGTAATGAAATGTAATTGTTATTGATATTGATATTGATATTGTTATTTGTAAGAGATAATGGGAAATATTTCTTAGGATAACATTATCATCTTATTAAATTGGATGATAATGATTTGATATATAAAAAAGATATAAATAACTTTTTATTATTTTATTTATCTTTTTTAATTTAAATCATTAAACTTAAAGTACAACTGCTAAAAATATGTGAGACTTCAAATATAAAAATGAGAGTGAGAGAAGAATTAGAAATTTAATCTCTATATTATCAACTTATCTTCACTCCCTTGTATGCATATTCATCGAAACTAACAATTTAGCATTGATTTGTTTAAAGCCATAAAATGACAATTATCTTTTTTAAAATATTGGATGAACATTATTATCATAAAATACTAATTAATAATGATTTGAAAATTTTAAAGTTTAACAAATTTTATAAACCATCTAAAAACAAAAGCTATCAAACAATATTCCACTTTCATCTGCTTACTTCAAAATATTCCAATTTACCTTGTAGTTTTCAAAAGGTTTCATTTTTTTTTAAATAGCTAACAAAACTTTCAATTTTCCTTACATTTCTCTTTCAGTTCCTCTCAAATTCTCATATATGTTATTATATGTCATAAAAACACTTAAAAACATTCCCAAAAATAGAAAAATTCAAAAATCAATTTAAAACAGTAAGCTTTTCATGATTGTGATAAAACTGGTAATTTTAAAAACTAGAAGGATAATATTGAAAATGTTTAAACTATAGGACAATTAATATCATGAAATTAGTCAAATCACCTTTATTTATTGAAATAAGAAATTTATTTGAAACTCATGAGTTTGCTAATTTCCATTTTTGAATAAGAATAATTTTCATAGATTAATCAAATATTCATTAAGTACTATTATGATTTCTCACATTACTAGTTTGAAGGAGGTGAAAGAACTTAAAAAGATTGTCATATACGATCCTTGAACTGTTAACAAGTGTAGTCAATTCATGGCCATGTGACTAAGAAAAATTTGGAATAAATTATTAATATTAGATATTTGCTTTTATTAAATGATGATTACTTGTTTCATCGCAATTTTCAACAAAAACAAAAAGGAGGAGCTACAGGAGGCCATAGTGAAATATGTGCAAGTACATGTAGACTTTTCAAGGTCGATTCTCGATAAGGTATGACATCATGCTTTGATTTTACGTGAATGATTTGTCAAGTACTTAAATCATGAGGCAAGAATTATAGATTTTTTTTTCTAGAAGCAATAAAATTTTATTGTCATTATTATTTGTAATGGAAAAAATGTCCTTGGAAAACATTATCATCTTATTAAATTTAAAGTATTCAAATCAAATTGGTCAATAATGATTTGATATATAAAAAGATATAAATAACTTTTTATTATTTTATTTCTCTCATTTAATTTAAATCAATAAACTTAAAGTATGACTGCTAAAAACATGTTAGGCTTCAAATTTAATAATGAGAGTGAGAGAAAGAATTATAAGTTTAATATATATATTATCAACTTATCTTCACTCTCTTGTATGCATATCAATCGGAACTAACAATTAGCATTGATTTGTTGTAAAGTCATAAAATATTTTTTTTTAATATTGGATAAATATTATTATCAAAAGAATAATGTTCCACTTTGATCTTAGTATTTCAAAATATTCTAATTTACCTTATAGTTTTTAAAAGGTTTCCATTTTTTTCTTTTTTTAAATAGCTAACAAAACTTTTAGCTTTCCTTATATTTCTCTTTTTGTTCCTCTCAAATTCCCATATATGTTATTATATGTCATAAAAACATTAAAAAATATTCCCAAAAAAATTCAAAAATCAATTTTAAACAGTAAGTTTTTTCAGGATTAGGATGACATTAGTAATTTTAAAAACTAGAGGGATGATATTGAAAATGCATAGGAGTATAAGCATAACATTAATTAATCTATAGAGACGGAAATAATGCTTACCAAATTTTTGTATATATTATTCAATTTTTGTACATACGAAATTTGTTCACACATATATTTGTTTTTATATATCTTGTATTATGTAAGTTCTTACACCACACATTCTTTTATTTAAAAAAGGTTGCACTTAATTTGCCTACTTCGAACATGCATATAAAACAAAATTATACGTAATTTGGTTGCAAATTTTAATCAATTAATATCAGGATATTAGTCAAATCATCTCTATTTATTGAAATAAAAAGTTAATTTGAAATTCTTGAGAGTTCTAATTTGTATATATTAATCAAATACCCGTTAATTACTCATGTCAAATTTCATCATTGCTATTTTGAAGGAGGTGAAACAAATTATAGCAGATAAAGATCAAGAGCTTGAGCGATTTCAAGCTTCTTTAATTGCATCAACTCCACAACAAGGAATTGATTCACTTCCAAGAAGTTTGCCGGCACAAATTGATAATCAAGGGACTGGTCAACTACCATTAAAGAATAATGAGATCAGTTTATGTATGAATTAAAAGTACTAGCTTTCTTCCGTTAATGTGCTCACAATTACTTAAGTAACTATATAAGTTCATGCAATTCTTCCTCATTTGAAAAACATGAGGAAAACATCTATGTTTGTTATTTAAATTAAACTTTGTTCATCAATAAATAAAAATTAAACCAATCTATTGGTTCCAATTTCAAAATATAAATATAATTGAGATTTTTATTATAAGATTTGGCTAATATTCATTAAAATGTTTTTTTTTATTTATATTTGCTGCTATCTAATTTTTGACACATTTTTTTTTTTGTTCTGAAAGAATAAAAAATATAAATAAATAAATAAATCTACAAAAATATTTTGACATTATGTATTCAGCTAAAACAGATCACGGCCCGATGCACTGTTCACCTAGAGAGAAAACACTGTGGACGATTACTGCTGTGCTCAATTTTCAGTTCGGTTCAATCAGTCTGCTCTATTTTTTCTTTGTTGAACAATGTAATAACGAGTTTGTCCCTCAAAAAAGAAAAAAATGGCACCTGGGTTAAGGGTTTCCATGGTAAATGCACATTTTCGGTCCGGTCCGGTTCGTCTTACCGGTTTATTGTTTTTTTAATATTTCTTTGAACAGTGTAATAACCGTTTTGTCCCTCGAAAAGGAAAAAATTCAGGCATGGGAGAGAGGGTTAAGGCGTTGCCGGACGCGCCGTCCATTTCCTCGCTCACACGTGTTTTGGACGGCGCGTGTGGCTTATTCCAGCGTCCAAAAATGCCCAACCGGCGTCTAGAATAATTTTCAGGCATGTTCTCTTCCCCCTGGTGCGGCGCGTGTGAGTATAAGGTAGCCAGAGACGCGTAATGGTCATTTGACTTTTTTCACCCTTTTCTCTCTCTTGCCTGCGCAAGTTGACATCAGCGCAATTGTTTTTCATCAAATTTTATTGTAGTCCCTGAAAGTTTGAATTTGTTTTTCTAGTCCTTATTGCTATTATATAGGTTTTGATTTGTTTCAATTTCATCCCTCAATTGAAATTAATTATATATTGCAGTTTCAATTAGGTCCTCATTCTTTTAATTTTCAGATTGGTCTGGAATCCTTAATATTTTTGGTATCAAAATTTTGATTTATTTCAATTTTATCCTTCCATGCAAATTTATTATAAATCCTTAATATTTTCGGTATCAAAGTTTGATTTTTTTTTCAATTTTATCCTTCCATGCAAATTAATTATAGATTTCAATTTCATTTCGGTCCTAATTCTTTTAATTTTTGATTTTGTTTTAAATTATCTAATTTTATCGGTATCAATGTTTGTATTTATTTCAATTTTTTCCTTCAAATTAAATTTATTACATATGTTTTTATTTTATTTTATCCCTTATACTTTTAATCTTGGATTTTATTTTAGTTCCTTTGTTTTTTATACATATTTCTTATATAGTTCCTATTTCTGTTCATGTTTATATGTATATGCTCTTAGTTTTTCTTTTCAATTTTTCTTTATTTCCAATGTTATTAAGTTTTTCTATTTAATGCTCAAATTTTAATATATGTTGGTCATCATTTAAAAATTAATAATTATTATAATTTATCCTTTTTTTTCCCTTCAGGTCAAATAATTTCTTAAAATCTAATAATAATACTTATTTTTATTTTGTCATTTATTATGTTTTTTTATTGCTTTGTTGTTAATATTGTTAGGTATTGAATTTTCTAATTATTATAGATAAGATATTCAAAATAATGATAAAGATTATTTGTTAGTTTTGTTTTCATTTAAATATACCAGACTAATAATATGTTTTGATATTTATTTAATATTAGTGCTTTAAAATATATATATATAACCTAGAGTTTTAAGGAAAAAAATTACTATCATTGCTCTAAAATAATTTTAATATAATAATATGAGTAATAAATCTTATAAAATAAAATAAAATATTTTTTTCTAACAATAATTATGGTCTCACCAATTTTTATTATTTCCACTGTTATTAATTTTTTTTTTAATATTTACATTTTAATTTGTGTTGATGATCATTTTAAAATTGATATTTATTATTTTTCTCTTTGTTGTTTTTAAAATTCTTTTTATTTATCTTTCAAGTCATTTTTTTTTAAATCTACCTATTTTTTTTTTCATTTATTTAGGTTTTTTTCTTATAAATATGTGAGACTAATTATATATTTTAATATTTATTTAATATTAGCACCTAAAAATATATATATAGACAGAAAAAAATGACCTAAGATTTTTTAAAGAACAAAAAAATAATATCAATGTTCTTAAATACTTTTAATATAATAATATGAGGAATAAATCTAATTAAATAAAAATAATAATTTTGTCTTTTAATTCTAATTTTATCCTCTTTTGTTTAAGCTTATTTCTTAAAAAAATTTGATTCTTGGATTTTAGATTGTTTTTGTAAAAAACAAATTATATAATATTTTAGATCTTATATTATTGGGGGAAATAGACAACTTACAAACAAAATGGGTAGACAAATTTACCCAAGTTATCTGCAATTAAAAAATATACAAACTACTTCCTTTGCGTTTCGATTACACTGTTCATTTTAGACGGAAAAAAAATTTCTAACAGATTTAATCTATTACAATTTTATTAATTAAATATTAAAATAACTAATTACAAAATATAAAAAATTAATTAATTTTTTACATAGAAAAAAACTCAGCAGAACACGCTGGCAAATCACCTCGTGGGAACTAAAGCTGAAAAAGATAAGAAGTAAGGAACTATATTAGTATATAGCTAAAAGAGCTCGGACTAGTACTGTACACACTGACTCATTGGCACTGTGGACTGGACTTTTTTCGTCCGTGCGTCGCGCGAGTTCGTCCACCTTTTTTTTTTTCCTGATGTGAACAGTGTATTAACGAAAAAACCCCTCGAAAAAAGACAAAAACACGTTTTGCCTGAAGGGGTTAAACGGTATTTACCCCATTTTATTCAACAGTGTCGAAAAGGGGTAACTACCGTTCTGTCCCCACTAAAGACAAAAACGCTAAAATGGCAGGAGGGGTGCTTCAGTAATTGCCACTTTCGTTAATTATATTTTATTCGGGTATGAACAGTGCTCAGATTGTGCTAATACGTTTTTATCCCCATAAAAGACAAATTTCAAGAATTCGGGTTAGGGGTTATTCGGTAATTGACCAGGATTAAAAAAGTATTTCCTGGCGACAGCAGCAGGCGCGTCCGTTGGACGCGGTTTCAAATTTTGGACTCACGCCCCCTTCGAGTGGCGTGTGACATGTGATACGGTGGTCAAAATTTTTATTCCGGCGTGTCAAAGGGTTCGCCTCCATTACCTCCAGCTGATGGTGTCGCGCGTTTCCACCAAAGGTGGCCTGAAATGTTCCCCTTGGCGATCAAACGTTTGCTCCACCGTTTCTCTCTCCTTCCGGCAAAACGTTAACGGGAGTCCCCGGTTTTGTAGTTAGATTCAATTTAGTCCCTAATTGTTTGGTTGTCTTTTGTGGTCCTGATTTCTGTAGTTTCATTTCGGTCCTCGATCTTTTAATTTCCGGATTTGAGTTAAATGCATAATATATTCGGTATCAAAGTTCTGATTTCTTTCAATTGTATCCTTGAATGGAAATTCATTATACATGGAAGTTTCCTTTCAGTCCCCAGGCTTTTAATTTCCGATTTCACTTGAAATTCTTTATTTGTTTTGGTGTCAAAGTTTCGATTTTATTCAATTTTATCCTTTACATTAAATTTCATATACATTTATTTTTTATGTTGGCCCTTATACTTTTAATCTTTGGTTTTATTTTAATTCTTTTATATATATATATATATATATATATATATTATTTTTTCTTTCTTTCTTAAATGGTTATTATTTTTGTCCATGCTTATATGTACATGCTCTTGCTTTTCGTTTTTAATTTTTTTAATTTCCTTTGTTATTAAGGTTTGTTTTTAAATTTAATTTACAATTTTAATCTCTTTTAATAATCATTTGAAAATTGATATTTATTATTTTTTCCCTTTTAAAAATTTTCTATTTATTCTTCAAGTCAAATTATATTTTTAAATGTAATAATATTTTTTTGTCATTTTTTTGGGGGTCATTTCTCTTTTGTTAATATTTTTAGGTGTTAAAATTTATAATTATTATAGGTAAGGCATTCAAACAAATTAAAATGATTATTTTTCTTATAAATATATGAGACCGATTATATATTTAATATTTGTTTGATATTGACGCCTTAATATATATGTATATATATATAAAAACTTATTTATTTTTGAAAATAAAATCATAATATATATATATATATATATATATATATATATATATTTAAATACTCTGAATATAATAATATAATGAATAAATATTATAAAATTAAAAAAATCTAATAATAATGATGGTGTCATCAATAGTATAACCAATAATAATTACAATATTAGTTGCATCAAACAAATCACCAATTTATGCAGAAATTCATGGATTATAATTTTACTATTTACTGATGACATCATTCATTAAACAAGTAAAATATACACAATAATCAATAAATATGTTACACAAAACACGTGGCTCATTTTAAAAAAAAAATCTGGTTCCAATTGTATAATCAATCGATTAAATAATTAGCAAAACATGTTTACCAGTAACAACATACAATCACTTTGTGGCTGGAAAAAACCCCTTTTCTAGCAAATTTTATCTATTACAATTTTACTCATTAAATATTAAATTAACCAATTTCAATACGTACAAAAGATTAGGAAACTAGCTCAGAATGACTAAAAAAATCAAAGGATCAAAACAAAAAAATATATATATAAATCAAAATAAAAAATTATTTATGTTGAAACGAGTCAAAAGAATTTTTTATTCCAGCGGCAAAGCGCGGGGTAATAGCTAGTCTCTATCTATATCTATATATAGATATATAATAAGGAATGAGAAAAATAAAGAAGAAAAATAAAACAGAAACCAAAATTTCACACACCTTCTCTCACACACAAAAAAACCTCTAAAATTAAAACCTTCCTTTTCTCTCCCTTCCTTTTCTCTCTTGGCAGCGCCGTCAGCCACCCCACAACCATTTTCCCGTCTGCCTCCTCCTCCACCAGCCCTTTCACCACATCTTTTCCCTCTCAGCCACATACAACTCCCCTTTCCCTGTCAAAACTGCCCAGCCCCTCACAAACCAACAACCCCTTACAGCCCTCTGCTTCCCACCTTCCTCCAAGCCACCCACAGCAGCCGCAGCCACCTCCCATTACAACTGCCTTCTCTTCTCTGTTTGGCTGTTGCGCCGTCACTGCCTTCTCCCATTCCAATGGACCCCCAAAAAAACTCTAATAACAGGTACATCAATTCTTTTAAGAAGAGTAAACTTATCAATATATTATTCCAATGGACAATGAATTCTCTCACAATTAACATTTGTTTTTCCTCTCTAATTATCTTTTGTTAATTTAGCTACTTGAACTTTGAATGCGAAGACATTATTAATCCCTCCATTCAAAATCAACCTCCTTTTATTTTTTTCATTTTTAATTTTAAAGAGACTGATGATTTCTTTTATTTTTTTTCCACTATCACTAAGTAATTAGCTATAATGGTAATAATCATGCGGTTTTGTAAATAAATAAAAAACATAAACCGATAATATACATTATACAATAAAGGATAAGATGATGGACGTGTTCATGAAACATATTTGATGATAGTAAAGTTTTTGTTTTAAAAAATACTGATAAATTAATCCTTATTCATCCCAAAAGCTTATGCTAATTGTAAAACTATAAAGATCTAAAATAGTTTAAAAATTATTTTACAAATTTTTAATGTACTTACACTGGCTATATTTTTATTACACAAGAAAAAAAGAAAATAGTCTAAACTCAAAAGGAAAATAAGATATGATGGAAAAAGTTTTTGTTCATACTCTACTCATTTTCTCTATTATCAACTAATTAGCGAATATCATATAGATTATAGGAGTCTTATAGATTAAGACTCTGTTTGACATTATATTTTAAAAATTCTTTTGAATTTTTTTTTTAAATAATTATTTTTATTTTTATTTTAAATTTAATTTTTTAATGTTTTTAGATCATTTTCATGTGCTGATATCATAAATAATTTTTTTTTTAAAAACATCATTTTGATGTATTTCTGAACAGAAAATACTTTCAAAAACAACTTTAATCATACTTCCAAACAGATACTAAAAGTTAGTCTAATAATATATTATGAAGGATAAAGTGATGAATATGTCGATGAAACATATATGATGGTGGTAAATATATAATTTTTTATTATATTTTTTCATGAAAGTTTTGATTTTTTGATTTTCATTTTTACATAAAGTTTATTCTTTATTAATATTTTTCTTTGGGTTTTAAAATAAAATTTTAATTATGTATAAAAATAAAGAAAAAGAATAATCAAACAAAGATTGATTATTTTTTAAAATTAGAATCATTGACCTCTAGTAACAATAAATCTTTGCATATATGAACTTAAAAAGAAAATGAAAAAAACTATAGGCACCAAATTGTCCCACGACATCGTGCGACCAAGATAAGGAAAAGCCCAAAAGAAGCGGGTAGAAGAAGCTTGTGTGGGGAGCATGAAAGCCACGCTTCCATTCGCTCTCGCAACTTCCTTTAATCCTACACTATTTACCTCTCTACACATTAAAGTTGTTAATACCGTTCCGGTTTTTCGATTGGAATGAAATGTTCCGATTTCGGAGTGTTCCGGCGTGCCGTTCTGGAATTGCACTGTTCATATATACAAATCTGTTGAAAAACTTTTTAACTTCGAATCCTGAATTTCAAATGAAACAAATCTTATACCAGACACAACTAGCATCAATGATGTTGAACAAAAAAATCTGAAAACTTTTGACATGAAATTGCCGAATCTGGAAAGCGTTAAAGATTTACCAATCATAATCATGCTTCCCTCCCTCCGTGGTTGAGAGCAGATCATCGATCCCGCTCCTTGGATTTTTAGCTGAGCCAACTGAAAGTCTCCCCAATTTCACTGAAACTGTAACCAATAACCCCACTTTAAATCATAAGACCAGATCACATTTTTTCCCCACAAGAACAACTCTATATATAAACAGAGAGAAAATCACGGTCATATAGACAAGCAAAATCCAGTACTGACAAAATTAAGATAAAATTGGAAATTAAGAGAGAAAAAATCCCATATAATAAATTATCATATCTAGAAATTCAGAAATCAATAAATAATGAATCAAACCCATTAAAACTAAACACACACACAAAATCCAGTACTTACAGGAAAACGTAAAGCAATAAGAAAAAAAACAAACTAAAGAGGAGATAATTAGGAGACCTAAAAGGGTTGTTTGTCTGCTTATAGATGGAGCTATTCCCAGCACAACCAGATTTATCTCTTCAAATTAGCCCACCAAACAGCAAACCCACATCAACATGGAGGAGAGCAGAAGAAGAGGTGGATTTGGGGTTTTGGAAGAGAGCTTTGGACTAAAGAAACCCCATGTCTTCAATGGCAAAACCCGATACTTGTTTTGAGCTCTCGCTATCTAATCCAGAACCTAACTCCAGCCATTTTTTCATAAAAACCAGTACACACACCACCATCACAAGCAAAACCGCCTCCATAATCATCATCCAGTACTCTTTCAGCCGCAACAACAAGAAGGGCTAAGGCAAGAGCTTGGTTTCTTGAGACCCATTAGAGGGATTCCTGTCTACCAAAACCCTCCTCCTTTTCCGTTCTCTCAACAAACTTTAAATAGGCAGCAGATGATGGGAAATTGATTTGGGAATTGTGGGATGCTGGGGATGTTTAAACGACGTCGTTTTGATGAACCCGGAACGATACGCTCGGTACCGAACCGAGGCGTTCCGGCCGGAATTCGCGGAACAACCCGGAATTAAAACCGGCACAAAAACGTCGTCGTTTTGTGCCGGTTTTACGCGTGGAACGGCACGTTCCGGCCGGAACGGAACGGCTTTCATAACTATGCTACACACCACTCACTTGTCCCTCTATCTTTTCTTCTCTCATCATCACTGTTAAACGACGACAGACTAAGAAGAAGAGAAAAGGAAGAAGTCCTGCAAAAATGGCGGTGCAGTTGCATGCACCAACAAGGCTTCAAGCCACAAAAACGTTGCCACTTCCTTCTCTTTTAGCTCCTAATGGCAACAATGTTGGCCTTAAGGGACCAGCTGATCGTTTTGCTCTGAAATCATCTTTCTTTTCTCCTTCACTCCACCTCTTGATCGCTTCTTACATCAGCAGCAGTCTCTTGCATCTGCTGCACCAAGATTCTCCATGCGTGCTGCAACCAAGCAAGCCTACATCTGTAGAGATTGCGGGTATTATTTATTTTCCCTTTTTTCTTTTATTTATTGCTGGTTTTAGCATTTGGAAGCTAAATGAACAGGATTCGGTATAATAAATTGACTATGGTGATGCAGGTATATTTACAATGACAGGAAACCCTTTGACAAACTGCCTGATAATTACTTCTGCCCTGGTAAGTTACTGTCATCTCTGGAATGTAAAATTTCCACTGAAGAAAAATTGTCGTTTGATCACGCATTTATAATGGCCTAATTGCATCAAAGTGTAAGCTGTGGTGTTACCCTAGAATCTAGATAGCCTAATGCATTACTTATAATTTGAGAAACACAATCCCAAAACACGCTTTTAGTCACTTTGGATTTTTACCTATAATTAAGTGCAAGCAAAAAGGCTAGTTTAATCTAATTTGATTGCGTTACTTTGATAGTATAGAAATCATATGTCGTTTTTTGGTTTTGAGTTTTAAGGTTTACAATTATGGATTTTCAATCTTAATTTTTTCTTTTCTTCATCATTGGCTAGAATTGCATTACTTTAGGCTATAAAAAACCTAACTTAGTTTTGATTATATGTGGATTGTGCTACATCACAAATAGGTCTAAATATTTCTTAACATAAAAATAATATCCAAACAATGATAACTCAAATCAACTCGGGTTAACTTGACTAACACACTATTCAATATAAAATCAAGATAACCCCGCAGAAATAAAAGAGAAAAAATCACAAAGCTCAAGATCCAATAATCTAAGAACAAGGGATGAAACTGAGATTTTTTTAAAGTAATAATAAATAAAAAATCTGAATCAACACGAGATAACATGGCTACCCTGTCACCTATAAAATGAGAAAGATTAAAAAAATAGTTTTAAAAAAGACATAGCAAAAAAGAACTTAGCGTTGAATAATGAAATTGAGAAAAAAAGATATTTTTTAATAAAGGATAAAAAACCAAACTTAAAATCAAGCTAATATTCAAAACTAGTAATTCAGGTTCTAAGACATGACTAATCTTATAGAAAGACAAAAAAATCACAAAGTAAAATTTTCAATAATAAAAAAATAAAAAACAAAATAAATAGGATCAAAATAATGAGGACCAAATCTGGTTTGAAAACTAAATGAAAGAAAATAATTAGAGCCAAATTGAAAAACAAATTAAGAAAAGAATAAGAAATAACAACAAAAGGTCTTGATATCATAATTACCTTATAGAAAGATAAACGTGAAAAAAGTCATAAAGGAGAAATTTCAATCATAAAACACTAAAAAAACATAATAAATAGAATCAAAATAATAAGGACCAAATTTGATATGAAAACTAATGAATGAATATAATTAAGAGTACATTGAAAAGAAGAATAAGTAAGAAAAGTATAACAAATAGCAATAAAAAGAACTAAAATTGAATAAAGAAAATAAAATATTAAGGGGAAAAATAACAAAAAAATCAATAAAATGATAAGAAAATATCAATCAAAAGAATGAACCAAAATTCAATAAAATCATTAGAGACATAATTGAAAAACAAATAAATCAAGAAAATGATAAAACACAAAAAAGAGCAATAAAATGAATGAGTACAAGATTGAATAAGTAAAAATAAAATCAAATAAAATGCTTATGAATAAAATTGAAAAAAAAAAAACTTGAAAAAACAATAATAGCAAAACAAATCGTAAATCAAAATAATAAGTGCTAAAAGTGATAGAAATAGAGTATGGAGGACACAATCATTTTTTGAAAAGATTAGCATGAATTTTTAGATTAGAAGAAAGAAAAACAAAAAAAGAAAGGAAACAAAGATCACTTAAGCTAGACAAATGCTATGCATAAAGATAAAACCTTTGCGCGTATCGCCATTTGTCTCGATGGCTCATCATACTTGATCGAGACCTTGTAGCGCAGGACAATGACTGATTTCAAATAATTGACTTGGTTGAAGCAAGAAGGCTCCGACCCGGCCAATATCTACAACCCATAAGTTACCTAGTAGCATTATCCTAGTTCCATCATTGGCATCCTACCTCCATTTACATAGTGTAGGAAACCAAAAGAGAAACAGGAATCTTGCTACTTCACAAGAATTTAATAACCTAAAGATGTTATTCGAAATTAAAGGGAATATTAGCTGGCCATGATCATCGAAACAGTCTTACCTCATATGAAGATCTGTTGTCTTGGAGATTGCAGCACCAACTTTCCAATGGACTCATCCATCATCACTCTGAATAAGAAGCGCTGAAAGACAAACACAAACTACATGTGAACTCTTCAAGAATTAAGCCCAGTGGCCTTATGGATGGATATTGAATCAGAATGGGATGACATTAATGGAAGGTGTAGGAAATGCTACCTATCTATACTAGCACAACCAATTTATCCTTAGTTGTAATGAGTATATATATATATATATTTTAACTAACCATAAGCTATAAAATCAATTTTTAAAGTGAGTTGTTTTATGATGTGGTTTAGTTGACTCAACGAAAGGAAAAAATCTGAGAACAAATTATGAAAACAGAGTGCAAAAGATAAAGAGCGCATTACATAAGAAATACCATCCTACATGACTAGCCCATGTCTCAGCATATCTCAAAAAATCAAAGAGAAAAACCTGCTTCCTAATCCTGCATCTTCATCTGTGAAAGCACATTTGAAGAAACATCTAAGCTATTCTTACCTAGGTGCACGTTTGATTCATCTGCAGTAACTTCCGTGATTATTGTGTGTTTATTAAGATTTTACACCATGCATGCATCTTTTTTTATAAAACTAGTTACACTCGATTTTCATACTTCGTCCAACCTCAAAATTGGTTGAATATCGTAGTGATTTGTGTCCAACGTTGTAACAGTGAGAGAATAATATAATTCATATACTGGGATTTCACATAACATCTTAAGTTTATGAGTTGAACGGGTTCTTCACTAACTAAATGATTGTGAGTTTAATCTCATTCTCTCTTTCTCATAACTAATCGTAGTACTGTGAATGTTGCTGCTGAAAATGTGCAAATTAAGCTGATAAACCTTTACAATGTTTTATATATCGAGAGGATCATTATCGTTGATTAGCTTATCTCTTTCCAAATTCTGAAATTTTACTGTGTTCTGAACCTTCGGGAAGTTTTGTGCTCTAACATCATATTGATTCAGAATTCCTTCCTTCTTTGAGTGTCCAAAAATCTATGTATATTGTCTATCAAGAGAAGAAAAAGGAGAAAAAGGCAGCATCTCTTCATTCCTCTGTACCCAAGCCAAGTACCCAATTCTTACTTGTACATGTAACTATGATTTGCAAAAGCCTCCCATACCTTTGCTTTGCATGGTGCCACAACAATATGCAGCAACTCGTATTTTATGATACCTTACCCAAAATCTAATGCAGAATTTTTTTCTCATATGAGTCTTTGTGCTAAGAAAACTATGGAATAAATTATGAGTCTTTGTGCTAAGAAAACTATGGAATAAATGATTAAATATCAGATATTTTCTCTTGTTAATTGATTACTACTTGAATTTCTGACATATAGTTGAAAGATGTTTCAATGCAATTTTTTTTAAAAGAAACTATGGAATAAAGGCTGCTATTTTAGCCTATCCCTTTCATTTCCTTCTAATTAGATAGGTACAGATGCTTCAACTTTGGTAAATCAGTTGAGAGTCTTTAATATTTTTTGCATGTGACTTCAGGGTAGGAGTGTTTGCTGATGCATGATTTATGCAGCAAAATAAAATAATACTCTGCTACAATAACAATTAGCTAGCCTCTGTCACTAACCAGTTGGGATCTGCTGTACTGATATATAAAAGAAATGGGAATAATTTTGAGAAAAAGAAAGAATGAATTGCGTCTTGGTCCAGTTGTCAGCAGAACAGGACTTCTTTCAAACAGCTCTGCCTATGTCATGCACTATTGCTTCTAAATTCTATAATTTCCTTTACATGTATTCAAGCTAGTTTTCAATGTTGTACACTTATCATTATCTTTATTCGAGGTGGCCACATTCTTTTCATGTTCCATTTTCATTAAAGATAGTGAATTGTCCATAAAAAAGTTAAAATGCTTACAAGTATCTCACAAAATCAATCTTAAATAACATTAGAAAATACAAAATATGTTTCATACATATTCATTAAGTTATTATTATCATACATATATATAATCTTTCTCAAATACATTCTATTAGATAAAAATTAAGTATAATTTCATGTTGACCTATACAACTTTCAAGTTTAAAAAGTTTTTATTGGAAAGGGTGTGCTAAAGAATAATACAAATTATATATTGAGATCTCATCTAATCGCTTAAATTTTTATGGGAGATAGTTTCTTGATATTATATCAGAGTTTAGTTAACTAACTGATCATGAGTTTAAATCTCTCAATATAAATCATATATTAAAATTTCATTTAATAACATAATATCTTAAGCTATCTAAATAGTTTTTTTAACATGATCGCATTATATTAATGAGTCTGATAAATAATGATGCCTTTGTGTTAAGAAAAACTATGAAATAAAGTATTAATATTTGATATTTATTTTTAATATTCTAAAAAATCAAGATAAACAACCCCAAGTTAATTCAAAAGTAAAACAAATAACAAAAATCAAGACATAATAACTTAGCGTTCAATAATAAAATTGAGATTTTTTTTTAATAAAGGATAAAAAACCAAATTTAAAATCAAGCTAATATTCAAAACTAGTAATTCAGGTTAGAAGACATGAATAACCTTATAGAAAGAGAAACATGAAAAAATCACAAAGTAAAATTTTCAATAATAAAAAATTAGAAAACAAAATAAATAGAATCAAAATACCGAGGACCAAATCTAGTTTGAAAACTAAATGAAAGAAAATAATTAGAGCCAAATTGAAAAAAAAATTAAGAAAAAAATAAAATATAACAATATGAAGATCTGTTGACTTGGAGATTGCAGCGCCAACTTTCCAATGGACTCATCATCACTCTGATGAGTGAAAAAACATCTAAGCTATTCTTAGCCCAGGTGCACATTTGGTTCATCTGCAGAAACTTCTGTTAAAAGCATCGATATTCCTCCACTTTTGGCTCCTGTATTAAACATGATTCATCATTAAAATCTACCATAAATTCATTTGATTAGGATACAAGCATATTGGCAATGGTTGAATATAAGTACATTATGAGGCAAGAGTTATACAGGCACACAAATACAAGTTCTGTATTTTGGTTCAATTTCAAAGTTCACGAAAAACACAAAAAAGATTTCTGATCATTATAATAGGATTTTGAGGTACATCCTCTTAAGCTCCAGAAATCATTAATGGCATTTCAAGTTGTTTTCCCATGCAAGTTTCTCAGCAGCAGATATTAAAAATGAAATAGAACAACTACAACGAAATTGAACTGCAATTCAGAATACAAGATGCGGGAACCACCTGCTCCAAACTTTTCAAGGTAAAGATAATGGAAAGAACTAATAAAAATGATGATCAACTAAAATTAAGAAAGAAAAAGAAATGATACGTATTTTAGCATTCGAAATAGGTTGCTGATCAACATCCCAGTCAAACAGGATTTCTAGTATCCAGTATTGAGCTCAAACAGGATTTTAAAGGTTGCCCAGAACATAAACATAAAATTATCCTAACTGTATTGCATTCTACAAAGAAATTTATTATTCAGTAACATCTCATCCAAGCTTTGTTCCTGCTGATTTAAATGTGGAGGCAAGGAAAGGGTAAAATGAAGGTTTTGTTCTTGCTGATTTAAATGAAACCTGAAGTTTTCTTTTATGAATAGTGGATTTGTTGATTCAGATTTTATAATGAGTAGCATTCAGAAACTACAAAAGTCATTTGGAGTTCAATGTATGAGAGATCCTGGCTATACAACATGCAGGTAGTGTTGGAGATGTTTTGGAAGATGATCCTGTTGGCAGGCTGAAAGTCTGTCAATAGAAGAAAAGGGAGCTAAATTAAAGTATCTTGATTCCTGCAGCATTTCTTTATTACTATATATTTAGCATCTCTTCATTCCTTTGTACCCAAGCCAAGTACCAAATTCTTACTTGTGCATGTAACTATGGTTTGCAAAAGCCTCCCATACCTTTGCTTTGCATGCTGCAAGAAGAATATGCAGCAACTCGTATTTTATGATACCTTACCCAAAATCCACTGCAGAATTCTTTTCTCATAAGAGTCTTTGTGCTAAGAAAACAATGGAATAAATGATTAAATATTAGATATTTGCTCTTGTTAATTGATTGCTACTTGAATTTCTGAAAGCAATTCGTTTTTTCAATGCAATTTTATTTTCTGAAAAAGGACGACAGTCGAAAATATCAGTCGGTCGTAGAAAGGTGCAAGGAAATACTGATTTCCTTTCTCACTATCCTTCTTCACGAGTAGATTGTATAACAGAACAGTCATAAGAACCTGTCACTGTGTCATTCATTTCCAACCAACATTTTCCAGTAATGATAGAGCTGCTATTTCGGCCTATCCCTTTCATTTCCTTCCAATTTGATAGGAAGAGATGCATGAACTTTGGGACATCAGTTGAAAGTCTTTAATAATTTTTGCATGTGACGTCTAGGAGTGTTTGCTGATGCATGATTTATGCAGCAAAATAAAATAATACTCTTCTACAATAACAATTAACTAGCCAGATGGGATCTGCTATACTGATACTTTTGTACCATTCTTGACGTTCATATATATATATATATATATATAAAAGAAATGGGAATAATTTTGAGAAAAGGAAAGAATGAATTGCGTCTTGGTCCAGCTATCAGCAGAACAGGACTTCTTTCAAACAGTTCTGCCTATGCCATGCTCTATTGCTTCTAAATTCTATAATTGCCTTTACATGCATTATAGCTAGTTCTCAAAGATGCATTCTTTTCATGTTCCATTTTCATTAATTTTTTATTGCACTTAATTTACATTCTTTGAACAACATGCAATTAAACAAGATTGTACTTAATATGCCAGAAAACTTTAATCAAATTAATATCAGGAAATTGGTCTATCTGAAGTGAAAAATGAAATTGAAATTTAAGAGACTCCTAATTTCGTTTAAATTTGCTAGAAAATTTTTAAATAAGAAAAAATTGCATTTATTAATCAAGTATTAGTTCATTGTTGATACTGAAATATTCTAACAGGGTTATTTTGAAGGTGGAGGTGGCAGAACTTAAAAAGGTTGTGCCAGTTTAAGAACAAAAGCTCGAGTAAAGAAAGCAAGAACTTGAGCGATTATGATCTCTTTCAGCTATATGAACTCCACAACAGGAAATCGGAACACTTCCAGGAGGTTCGCCGGCACAAAGTGATGATCAAAGGACTGGTCAACCTCCTTCAAATAATGAGATTAATTTAAGCATGGAATAAGAATACTAGATTTTATTATATAGTGATTGAATTTAATTGAATAATATTTTTCTTTTCCACTGTTTTCTTCTTCTTCTTTTTTAAGCTGATGATTAAATTTATAAATTAACCCTCTTTTTTTTTCTAGTTACAAGTTTTTTAAAGTTCTCGAATGGCATACAATGTATGTATTGATCCAACAAATTTTGCAGCCTGAAGATTATAAATCCCATCAAGAAAAGGACAGTCAACTACTCTAAAGTTTTTTCAATCTTGGAAAATGCATCTCTCTTCTTCTTCCTTTTTCTAAAAAAAGTAGCATCTCTTCTTAGCTTGGCACAAGAGGACAGAGCACCTCTTAAGTTTCGCCGAAAAGAAGGCAAAATCTGTCCCTTCAAGAAACGAAAAGGAGACGGATTTGAAGTTTCTTCCTTCTTACAAACAGCATCTCTTTATTATCAACCATCTCTTCTTTGCTTCGTATCCAAGCCTCCTACCATATTCTTATCCAATAATTAGCAAAGTTGGTCACACAAGCTCTAAATTAAAAACCAAAAACCCTAATTATTATGATATTATGAAGACATGAACAATGATAGCAATACTCTCTTTTAAACACTTGTTAATTTAAATTATCCACATTATGATTAATCAATTTACTCGAACCGGATAGCTATTGGAAGTTTGTAATTACTATTATTTTGGAATTTCGGAAGCCAACTCATAGGGACAAGGCTAAATAAATATCAAAATTATGAGTCATATCTCAATTAAATATTATCTTCAAGAAATTGGATCTCCAAAAGTAAAAAAACTTCACAATTGAGTTCTTCCATCCACATTTTCTATGCAATGAAAGCGATATCGTTAATGGGAAGGAAACAGGATGCATTTCATTCAAATATTTTTTCTAATTTTGGAGATGAAAGGATAAAATCTTCAGCAGTAACACACCAACAACAAGTACATGGAGCATTTCTAGGAGGTTTGTCGGCACAACATGATGATCAAGGGACAGATTAACCTCTGTCAAAATAAGAAGAAGATTCCCAAGAACCTGCTCAAGCAGGAGATGCTTCCATAAAGTTTTGAATGGACTTGCACGGAAATTGCCTCATGATAGAAGTGTTCACCTGAAGTCAGGTGAGAAGATCTTAAACTGGACTGCAGGCCCAGTTGGTGACCTGAAACTAGACGCTTCTTGAAGAAATTCGTAGCAGCCTGCCCCTTAGTCCTGCCAACAAAGCTGGTTTAATCACGGTGGCTATTTCACAGAAAGTGTAAATCATGATTATTGATTCGGTTAGCTGTGCAAATATTAAAACTTTTTCTCGGTTATGAGATTGAATAAAGATATAATCTACTAATCCAAGGCAGACACACAATAGTAGAAGATGTCAGCCACATATCCAACCTTTCAGGAGTTCAGTGCTCCGGCATCGTATTGCCAAAAAATCAGTTAGAAGATACAATTTTCTGTCTTTCATGTGTCCAAAAAAAACAAAGAAAACACCGACATCAAGAAAAAGGATAGCCAATTCAATCCTCGATGCGTTTTTAAAAATTTTACACCATGCACGCATCTTTTTTATGAAACTTTTACGTTCGAGTCTTCAACCTTCTTCCAACAAAAATTAATCAAATATAACAAAAATGGTCATATTGCCTCTGCATATTGAAGTGAAAATAAAATTGAAGTTAAATAATTAAATATAGAAATGATTTTCAATGACTAAACAATGGAAAGGATTAATAGCTTGCATATATGTCAAATAATTGATAAAATGCACTTCAGAGCAAATAATAAAATCCAGGTACATAGATTCGAGAGGTTGAGTATAAAGAACAAGAGATTGTTCAGTTGAGATCTCTTTTAGCTGCATTAACACACAAATAACAAGTAGAGGCAACATTTCTAGGAGGTTTCTTAGCACAACATGATGATCAAGGGACAGATTAACCTCGGTCAAAATAATAAGAAGATTTGCAAGAGTACTTGCTCCTTTTGTGTCTAAAATTATTTAGGAGAAATAGTCTTGATTCTTTGACCGTGACAAATAACAGGAGTAGTGCTTTATTATCATGATTATTGGCGCTGAAAATGTGCATTGCCTTTGCCTATCTAGCTAGAATCTCTTGAGAATGAAAAGATAATGGATAAACCCATTGTTTTAATCATCGAGAGGATGACTATCCAAATTTCTGTAATTTCTGTGTTTTGAAGATGCAAAATTCCAGCACATTCATATTGATATTAGCAGTAAATGGTTGTCACATATTCAAACCTTCGGGATGTTTAGTTCACTAACATCATATTCATATTGATATTCAGAATTCCTTGAAATATCCAAAAAGCTTTGTCTGTTGTATCCAGAAAAGAAAAGGGAGAAAAGCAATTAATTTAAGGTCTCTTCATTCTTGCCGCTTCGGCATCTCTTCATTGCTTTGTACCCATGCCAGGTACCCAATTCTTGCTTGTACATGTAAGTATGGTTTGCAAAAGCTAGTCAAGCAAGCTCTAAGTTAAAAGAGATATAACCCAGAATTCACTTCCATGTATTAATTTGTAATGCATCCCATGCCTTTTATTTGCACGCTGCAGAAACTCCTATTTTATAATTATACTTTACCCAAAATCCACTGCAGAATTCTTTTCTCATAAGAGTCTTTTCACCATTCATTTTAAGAGATTGTTTCAAAGATATCCACATTTACTTTTCCATATTACAAAATAGTTTTTTCAAGGGTTGATCGAGAGAACTAGTTTCCACAGTTGAGGAAAAGATAACGATGCTCAAAAACTTGTCTGAAGAAGTCTTAAATTTATGGAACAATTGGGATATTCGAGGAATGGTTTTGCTTAGTCTCTTACTACAAACCATCCTCATCATATGTGGTCCTCTGCGAAAGACCATTGCTAGAGTCTGGATCAGAATTCTTGTTTGGTCTGCATACCTCTCAGCAGACATGGTGGCAACTGTTGCACTGGGTAATCTAGCAAGGAGCCAAGGAGATTCATCAGGTGACGGTTCAAAGAAGGCCAACAATTCCATCCAGGCATTTTGGGCACCTTTTCTGCTCCTGCATTTTGGTGGCCCAGACACAATCACTGCATACTCGATTGAAGATAACGAGTTGTGGTTAAGGCACTTGCTTGGTCTAGTAGTCCAAGTCGTAGTGGCTTTTTATGTCTTCTCAAGGTCTTGGGGTAGCGGTATCCTTCAATTCATAGTGATCCCGATGTTCATTGCTGGATTTATAAAGTACTTAGAGAGGACTTGGGTGCTCTGGTCTTCATGCTCTAAGAGTTTGAGAAACTCTTCTCTGTCAGGTTTCAGGAGTTCTTATGATCGTACGATAAATCTAGAAAGTGATCAACAGAGAGAATATCTTCGTCAAGCTTACACTTTTTTTCATATATCCAAGTTTACAATGCAGGATCTTGCCCCTCCCTATTGGGCTCTACTGGCGAGCCATTTGCGGTTTTCCAAAATCCCAGCAGGCGGTGCCTTCAAGGTGCTAGAGGTTGAGCTCGGATTAATATATGATATGCTTTATACTAAAGCGCCCCTGATTTACTCCTGTTCCGGAATCATTCTTCGCTGTATCAGCTTTCTGCTCTCTGTTACCGCGTTTATTATCTTCCAAGTCAAGATTGAGAAACATGCCTACTCATCGATCGATGTTGCAATTGTTGAAATTCTAAAGAAAACTGGAAAATTTGGAAAAACAAGTACTGTAGCGATCAATTTTCCAGAATTTGATGGAAACTTTCCAGAAAAGAAAGAACTGTGAATTCTGTAATTTTGAGAATCAAAGTAACGTGAACATGGGCAGAATATTTCGTTATGGTTACTGCCATCCCATCAATTTTATTTATATGAAACAAAAATTACAACGGCTATAATATTCAAAATTTTGTTACAATTTCCTATTTATCAATGAATTGACAATGAACTGAATTTGACTAAACATTGACTAAAGACTATTAAACATACTGAGTACAATGTGAATTCAATCATAACAATTGATTCTTCAATCTTCGATTCTTCACTCTTCGATTCTCCTGCTTCAGCACCTTGTCAGCTTACTTGGCAGGCCTGGAATCAATTCCAGATTTCAACACTCCCCCTTGATTCTTGGACTGCACATTCCCACCATTCTTCTTAGCTCTTCAAATCTTTCCTTTGCTAAAGTCTTTGTGAACAAGTCAGCCAGCTGTTCTTTTGAACAACAATACTTCATTTCCAATTCTCCTTCTTGCTGAAACTGCCTTATTGCATGAAACTTTATTTTCATGTGTTTTGTTCTATCATGGAACACAGTATTCTTTGAAATTGCAATTGCAGCCATGTTGTCACACAAGAGTTCAGTTGGTTCCCCTTGATCACAGTTTAAGTCCTTTAACACTTTCCTTAACCAAACTAATTGGTTTGCAGCCACAAATGCAGAGATATATTCAGCTTCGGTTGTTGAGTGGGCAACCACAGATTGTTTCTTCGAATTCCAGCAGAAAATACATTCTCCCATTGAGAAACAATACCCCGAAGTACTCATCATCTCTTCATCACTCCCAGCCCAATCACTGTCACAAAAACCTTTTAATTTGACAGTGTTCATACTTCTGAAGAACAAGCCAAAATCCAGTGTTCCTTTTAAGTACCTCAGCACCCTTTTTGCTGCAATGTGATGTGTTTGACTAGGATTTTGCATGAATCTTGAGAGGTAGTTTACTGAGAATACAATGTCTGGTCTAGTGGAAGTTAAATACAACAAACTTCCAATTAAACTTCTATAAACTCTGCCATCTGCACAGGGGGCACCATCATCCTTGGTGAGCTTCATTCCAAGCACCATTGGTGTGCTAACAGGTTTCCAATTTTCCATTGCAAACTTGTTTAGTAGCTTGGTGGTGAACTGTTTTTGACACACAAAGCAGCCTTCATCTGATTGTTTTATTTCCATTCCCAAAAAATAGGCTAGAAGTCCAAGTTCATTCATTTCGAACTTGTCTTTCATATTGGTTTTAAACTCAGCAACCAATTTTTCATCATCACCTGTGATCAACAGGTCATCCACATAGACTGGAACAATTAATATGTGATCATTCACCTTCTTTACATAGAGAGTGGCTTCATTCAAGCTTTTCTCAAATCCCAAGCTTGTCAAGTATTCATCTAGTTTGCTATACCAAGCTCTAGGGGCTTGTTTCAAGCCATACAAGGCTTTCTTTAGCAAATAGACCTTATCAGAATTGGATTCAATTTCAAAACCCTCAGGCTGTTCTACATATATCTCTTCACTTAGGTTTCCATTCAAAAAAGCAGATTTTACATCCATTTGCCAAACCAGCCATCTCTTTTGTGCAGCCAACATGAGCACTAGTTTGATTGTATCCATTCTTGATACCGGGGCAAATGTATCATGGTAGTCTATTCCTTGTTCTTGTGCATACCCTTTGACTACTAATCTAGCTTTGTATTTGTTAATGCTGCCATTAGCATTAAGTTTTGTTTTGAATATCCACTTTACCCCAATAACCTTTCTATGCCTTGGTCTGTCAACTAAGTCCCAAGTTTCATTTTTTTCAATCATATTTAGCTCTTCTTTCATGGCTGCCACCCAAGTTTTTGATTCCATGGCTTCTTCAACATTTGTAGGTTCAATTGCAGCTAAGTTGCATCTGTCATAGATGTCACTTAGAAGCCTTGTTCCTCTCACGAGTGGATCCTCTGCATCCTCTGCTATTTCTACTTCAGCAGGTCTGTCTTCTAAGTCCATTACCTCTTCTGTTTCAGTTGGTAGCTCAGCCCTTATTTCTTCAACCCTTTCTTCTTCCCAATTCCAAATTTGACTCTCGGCCACTTTAACATCCCTTGCAATTACTGCTTGGTTTGTTTTTAAATCATACACCTTATAACCCTTAGAATTTGTACCATAGCCAATCAGAATTCCAACTTCAGATTTCTGATCTAATTTTCTTCTTTTTGTTTCAGGCTGTAGCACATAACATGGACTCCCAAACATTTTCAAGTTTTCTAGGTTGGGTTTATATCCATGCCATTCTTCAAAAGGTGTGTTATCTCCTAATGATCTTGTGATCATTCTATTCAAGAGATATGAAGCTGTGTTTACAGCCTCAGCCCATAACTTCAATGGTAGTTTTTTCTCATATAAGAGGCACCTAGCCATTTCCATTAGAGTCCTATTTCTTCTCTCACTCACCCCATTTTGTTGTGGGGTGTATGGCACAGTCAATTGATGCTTAATGCCTTCTTTAGCTAGGTACTCTTTCATTTTATGGGAGGTAAATTCCCCCCCATTGTCTGACCTTAGAACCTTCAAGTTCCAGCTGGATTCCTTCTCAGCTGCAGCTTTGAATCTTAGAAATACCTCAAAGACTTCCCCCTTTGTTTTGAGAAAGTACACCCAACAAAATCTACTGAAATCATCTATAAATAGTAGGAAATACCTTGCACCATTTAATGATTCATTGTGCATAGGTCCACACAAATCAGTGTGAACTAGTTCCAGCTTGGCAATAGATTTAAGTGAGCTAGGATTGAATTTACCTCTTGATTGTTTTCCTAGTTGGCATGCTTCACATATTTCATGTTGTTCATGTATCATAGGTAACCCTTTTACCACATTTAACTCTGCCATTTTCTTTAGGGTTGCATAATTGAAATGCCCTAGCCTTTTATGCCATAGCACAGAATTTTCAGTTGCATTTGTATTCATGCTTATAAGTTTCAGTTCTTCTTCAATACTAAAGCATCTATTGAACATCTTGGCAGTGAATAAATGTGCCCCATGATTATCCTTAATTGTGCATACACCATCTATAAAGAACAATGAAAAACCATCCTCTAGCAGTTGACCTACACTTATTAGACTTTGTGCAATTTCTGGTACATACAGAACATGTTCAAAATTTCGTGTACCTGCTAGAGTTTCTATGTCAACTTCTCCCTTTCCCTCTACACTTACATACTGTCCATTAGCAACTTTTACTCTTGATTTATATTTTAAATCCAAGTGTTTAAACATGCTCAATTCAGCAGACATATGGTTTGAACAACCACTATCTATCAACCAGTTTTGCTTACTAACCTCTGTTTTGTTGCAGCTGAGGTTCCCTATGGCTGTGAATAATTGCTCATCCTTGGCTTCCACTACCTCAGCAGCATGAGCTTGTCCATTTAAGGTGTTGTTTTTGCAAAACTTTTGTATGTGCCCGAATTGCTTGCATTTTCGACATTGAGCATTCTTGAGCCAACAAAATGACTCAAGATAATTTGTTTTCTGACAGCACTTGCAGGTGGGAAATTGCTCTCTCCTTTCCTTCCCTTTTGCATTGAAGTTATTTGCACGTGATTGGTTGTTTTGCCAGTTTTTACTCTGCCACTGTTTTCCAGAACTGGTCTTGTTTTCTGGGTTTCTGAAGAACACCTGGGGTTTTGTTCTTCCCTTGAACCCAGCTGCAAAGGCCTCTTCACTTGAATTTTCTTGCCTTAATGCCTATCTTTGTTCCACGGCTTGCAAGGCATTGATCAGTTCTTGCAGACTTAATTCACTGAAGTCCTTATAATCTTCCAAGGAACATATTTTATTTTCGAATTTTTCAGGTAGGCTTACAAGTACCTTTTCAACCACCCTTGCCTCTTGAATTTCTTCCCCTAGCAGTGTCATCTGATTAACTATCTTGGAAACATTTGATGAAAATTCCTTGATAGTTTCTGAGTCTTTCATCTTCAAGCCTTCAAATTGTCTCTTCAAGGTTAAAATCTGCATTCTCCTAGATTTCTCATCACCTTGGAACTCAGCCTTCAATTTGTCCCAAGCTTCCTTAGCTGTTTCACATGCCATGATTCTTGAGAAGATTTCCTCACTTACTGCATTATGAATACAAGTAAGAGCTTTGAATTTCTTTGCTCTTTGTTCATTAAAGTATTTAAGTTGAGCCATTGTTGGATTGTTATTCAAGGGAGTTGGTTCCCTGTCAACCTCCACATCTTCCCACAGGTCGAAAGCCTTAAGATAAATCTTCATCTTAACTGCCCAAACTCCATAGTTTACTCCTGTGAAGATTGGGGATTTTGACGAAAATGATGAATCCATCTCTGTCAAAACTTGTTTCTTGCACTTCTTTTACCTTCCAAGGATTCCACAGAATAAAGAACAGGAATAATAATTAAGAAATTCTTTCAATTATTAGTCCTTTAAAGAACAGTTCAAGACTGATTTCTTGATTGACTAATTCTGGAATTTCTGGAAAAAAAGCAATCTTCCCTTTAAAGGTTTAATCAATCCTTGAATTCTTTTCACTCGTGTATTACTTTCAATCCCTTCTCAAAGACCTAATTCTGCTCTGATACCATGTTGAAATTCTAAAGAAAACTGGAAAATTTGGAAAAACAAGTACTGTAGCGATCAAATTCTGGGAAAGAGCAATTTTCCAGAATTTGATAGAAACTTTCCAGAAAAGAAAGAACTGTGAATTCTGTAATTTTGAGAATCAAAGTAACGTGAACATGGGCAGAATATTTCGTTATGGTTACTGCCATCCCATCAATTTTATTTATATGAAACTAAAATTACAACGGCTATAATATTCAAAATTCTATTACAATTTCCTATTTATCAATGAATTGACAATGAACTGAATTTGACTAAACATTGACTAAAGACTATTAAACATACTGAGTACAATGTGAATTCAATCATAACAATTGATTCTTCAATCTTCGATTCTTCACTCTTCGATTCTCCTGCTTCAGCACCTTGTCAGCTTACTTGGCAGGCCTGGAATCAATTCCAGATTTCAACAGCAATCACGTATTTATTGCTTGCGGCCTCTGTTTTTCTCGAGCTTTATGCTTTTTTATGCCTTGTTCTCTCTGACCGGACAATGATTTGGTTGCTTGATAAAGGAGGGAACGCCTTGACGAGTGCAATTTATTCTCGGCTAAGGAAGTTAACTACAAGCAAGCGATGGTCAAGATGCATATCACAGTATAACCTAATAAGCTCTTCCATTGGAGAAAAGCAACTTAAATGTTTGAAATTGGTGGGAATCGATGGAATGATGAGGCAAATGCATGTGAATCAGAAAGGCTTGAATGGTGGACTACAAAAATTTATTTTCAAACATCTTTTAAAGAAAGCTGAGAAGATGAAGGAAAATTTTAATTTATTGGATAAAAAATTGAGAAGTAAAATAATTGGTCAGAGGGGAGATGGCGTGCTAGAAAGAGAGGGACTATTAGGTAACTTCAAGTGGTGCACAACTGAAGTAGAATTCAGTCGAAGCATTCTTGTTTGGCATCTCGCAACAGAGATTTGTTATGGCGTTGATAAACATGATGCAAGTAATTATGTCTCCAGAAGCAAATGCTTATCTGAGTACATGATGTATCTTTTGGTGATAAGACCAAATATGCTCTCCAAAGGATTCATTGACGAGGGATATCTAAATACTTTTGGAGGCGAGCGTTATGAGGATATAATTCAGTCCTACAAGGAAGCACCTGGGTATGATGATGCAGTGTTTCAAAGGGAATGGAGAACAGGCGGGCAGTCAGCGGTAGAAGGTGGGCGCGTGCTCGCCAGGCAATTATTGGAGTCAATATCGGAAAGGAAGAAGCGATGGGAGATGATATGGAAGCCCAGGACTTCTCATACGCAGGGAAGCACCTGGGTATGATGATGCTTTTAAATTTCTCATTAACTGTATCACTCCATTGTACTGAATGGTCCATAATCG